>ML776655.1:410030-461451 GCA_009831015.1 Picea engelmannii | reverse complement strand
AACAAGGAATAACCTTAGGAAAAATAAATCCTAGGTGTGTGTGAAGTAACTCCAACACCCCCCTTGAACATCACTATGGTGAAAATAAAGAATGGGTCCCGGCTACAAGGCCATGTTAGGTACCCAAATACAAAAGATACACTGAAATAAATGAGGAAAGAGGGAAAACCTCATGGGAACAACCCCCCCTAAAATTACAATGCATAAAATAAAAATGAGAAGGAACAAAAATAGTTGCTAAGCAACCCTGTCCTTCACTCCAAGAAGACCTCACAACTGTGCAAGTTTGTGCTCATTGAAGATTTTGTTGAAGATGTAGATGTCTGCACAGATCTGATGAAGTATATGAACCATTGATATGTCCACACATATCCACTTTATCTTCTTGTAATGAAAAATATCCAATTAAATTTTGGATGAAATTTTGAAAACCGTGCGGCCGTTCCCGGAAAAACGCTGAAATTTTGTTGATTTTGAAACGATCATAACTTCACTTTCCGGACTCTATTTCAGATGATGTTTTTTTTTAAATTCGATATTTTTCCAAGAGGAATTCAAATATCCAATTTGTTTCTACAAATAGTTCTCATAAAATATCATAATTGAGTCTGATGTGCATGGATCCATTTTTGACTCCTGAGATGCATGCCATATATATTCCACATGAATTTTAGAAAAAAAATATGAAATGGAGTAGACATCATCTTCAATTAATGGAACACAAATTTCTACAAAAAACTTTTGTAGAAGACTCTTCATAATAAGAGACTTGATCTTCTGATGGCTTCTCTTTTGGCTCTATCTGTTCGACCTCCTACATGAAATATTCACAATATTCTTTATTCCCAAATAGAACCTCCAATATATTCCATAATTCATTTGGATTTAATCCTTGTGATTGTTCATATACTTGATGGAAAAGTTTGAAAGAAACAGACATGCTGATACTTCCTATGACCATATCTTGTCTATTGAGAAAGTCATTTTTCTCATCGACAGAATTAGGCTCTACTTCCATTTCCATGGTTATTTGGTACAAGCCTCTGCATCTAATATGAAGCAAAATTTTTAGCTTCCATTCCAAATAGTTATGAGGTGTGAGAAGTATTTCTGGTGAGTAATCCATCTTTTTGTTGTCTTCAATCTTTTGTACCTGCAAATTTTTTTGGTGTAGCTATTGCTTAGCAGTCTGTCATCTTTGATACCATGTAAATGTGTTGAACCTGCATAGAATAGATATAGCTATAAAATACTACACACATTTGTAGAGAGAAATTGATAAAGAAGAAGCAAGATAGAAAGAATGGAAGAATTCTCATTAACCGTATGCCACACTCAAAAGAGTGAATAATTTACAATAGATATAGGATACATGAGTAAATAATGAGCCATAGTGGTGGTCTAGATTGATCTGGACACACACTAGAAGTTACAAGAGTAAACTGCCACCTAGTCTAGTCTCTCAGGCATTTATGGGAGTGAACTACCACATAGCTGAGTTAACTAGTCAACTAGTCTTCAGCTAACTGACTGAACAAAGAGTAGTGAGTTGGTGATGATCCCAATGTTTCATGGTGACAAAACCAATGCAACATATAAACTCAACTCGACTAGTCAAACTGAAGTGTCAACTAAAAGAGAATATTCTCCAGGTGGAATATTCTCCCCTAAAATAAAGGAGTCTGGATAATGACTAATTATGACTAATAAACAAGGAATAACCTTAGGAAAAATAAATCCTAGGTGTGTGTGAAGTAACTCCAACAGGACCAAAAGAAGAATCCACGATATGGTCAGAAGTTGTTCCATAAGTATTAATGGTGTGAATACTAGTATTGATCTAAATATCATACCATTGGGGTCTTATGATATTCTGATTGGAATGGATTGGATGGACAAACTTCATGTTGTCCTAGATTGTCATAACAAGACATTTACATGTCTTGATGGAAATGGAAAATAGAGCACTGTGAAAGGAGTTCCAAGGCCCATCTCTATAAGGGAGATTTCATCCTTACAACTAAAAAGATGTTTCAATAAAGGATGTCAAAAGTATGCAACTCATGTGGAAGAGCCAAAAAATACAAAGGGGTAAAGCCTCGAAGATTTCTCAGTACTACAAGAATTTAAAGATGTATTCCAAGAAATACTTAGATTGCCACCAAGAAGGGAGATAGATTTCTCAATTGATTTAGTGCTACGAGCTGCCCTGGTGTCAAAAACACCTTACAAAATGAGCACACCAGAGTTAAAAGAATTATAAATGCAGTTGGAGGAATTGTTGAATAAAGGTTACATATGTCGAAGTGTTTCACCTTGGAGAGCACCAATACTTTTTGTCAAAAAGAAGGATGGAACCTTGAGGCTGTGTGTTGACTTCTGATAGATGAACAAGTACACTATAAAGAACAAGTATCCTATACCCTGGATTGATGACCTCTTTGATCAGCTAAGAGGAGAAAAAATATTTTCAAAAATTTACCTGAGGGCAGGATACCATCAGGTAAGAATCAAGGAAGAAGACATTCATAAGACAACCTTTAGGACCAGGTATGGGCATTATGAATTTGTAGTGGTGCCATTTGGACTGACCAATGCACCAACTATATTCATGTGCTTAATGAATGACATATTCAAGAATTATTTGGATAAGTTTGTCATAGTATTCATGGATGACATACTTATATTTTCTAAGTCTGAAGAGGAGCATGAACATCACTTAAGACTGGTATTGCAAGTACTGAGAGAACATTAGTTTTATGCCAAGTTGAGTAAGTGTTGCTTTTATAAAAAGAAGATCCATTACTTAGGACACATTATGTTAGAGAAGGGCATCGCAATAGATCCAAAGAAGATCAAATCCATTAGAGGATGGACAACACCCAAAAATGTGTCAGACGTCAGATCTTTGTTGAATATTGCTGACCCAAATGAAAGTTTTGTGGTATGTACAGATGCATGTAAGGAAGGACTTGGGGGAGTCCTCACGCAAAATGGACATGTCATTGGATATGAGTCCAGAAAGCTTAAGGAACATGAGAGGAACTATGCCACGCTTGAATTGTAACTTGCTACCATTTTTCACGCCTTGAGGATGTGGAAGCATTATCTCATGGGGAAGAAATTCGAATTAAGGACAAACCACATTGGCCTGAAGTATCTTTTTGAACAACTGACCTTGATGCCAGGAAAACAAGATGGCTGACATTTTTAAGTGAATATGACTTTGATATCAAACATATCAAGGGAAAGGAGAATAAATTTTTCGATGCACTTAGTAGAAGAGTGCATATCATGCATGCTACTGCTGTGAGTATGCATCAGTCAAACTTGAAGAGCATAATTTTAGATGGTCTTGTTACAGACTAGCATTACCTATAGGTAAAGGAAAACATACATAAAGAAGATGTACAACAGAAAATAGAGGAGTATGAGATAAAGGAAGATGAATTACTCATGCATAAAAATAGAATCTATGTTCCTAGTTTTGGAGAACCGAGGAATTTGGTACTGAAGGAGATGCATGATGTTCCTTATGTTGGACATCCTGGTTACCAAAAAACAATTACAGCTGTAAGAAGCTAGTTCTTTTTGCCAGGAATGAAGAAGGATGTTTCTGATTACATCCCTCGATGTATGGAATGTCAGAAGGTGAAGGCTGTGCATAGGCACCCAATGAGTTTGCTGCAGCCATTGCCAATCCCAGAGAAGAAATGGGAAGTGATCACCATGTATTTCATCACAGGATTACCCAGAATGAATAAGAAACATGATTCAATCATGGTGCTGGTTGAAAAATTAACAAAGGCTGCTCATTTTGTGCCTGTGAAGACAATGCATACAACAACTAATATTACATAAATTTTCATGAAGGAAATTGTTACGTTGCATGGGATACCTAGGACAGTTGTCTCAGAAAGAGATATAAAGTGTACCTCCAATTTATGGAGGGGATTGTTTAAAGGATTTGGCACAAATCTAAACTTTAGCACAACATATCATCCCCAGATAGATGGCAAAACAGAGAGATTCAATTGAATAATTGAAGACATGCTGAGAATGTATGTGATGGATAAGCCATCTAAGTGGGAAGATTACTTACACTTCGTTGATTTTGCATATAATAATGGGTAACAATCTCCATTGAGAATGATCCCATTTGAAGCCTTGTATAGTAGGAAATGAGATACTCCAGTAAGTTGGGACAACCCAGCATATGGAGTGGTACTTGGGTCGGAGTTGCTCAAGGACATGGAAGATTAGATGGTCAAGATCAAGAATAATTTAAAGGCAACTCATGATAGACATAAAGTTTATGCAGACAAGAACATGACAACTAGAGAATTTAAAGTAGGGGAGCATGTACTTTTGAAAATGAAGCCCAAGAAAAGCTCTTTGAAATTGGGTAGTCGTACAAAGTTGGTAGCCAGATTCTGTGGTCCATTTGAAATTTTGGATAGAATAGGGCCAGTGGCATACATGCTTGCATTGCCTGCTTCCATGAATGTGCATAATGTATTTCATGTATCTTTAATAAAGAAATATGTACATGATCCTAACCATGTTATTGATTGGCATCTGATTCAGGTAGAGACAGAGGGATATTTTCAGGTTCAGCTAGTGCAGGTACTGGACAAAAAATTCAAAATGCTTCGGAATCAAGTTATAGAGCTGGTAAAATTTCAGTGGACCTGCTACGGTCTTGAAGATTCTACCTGAGAGCATGAAGATTCCATGCAGGCAGAGTACCCACAACATTTTGAATAAATTTGAGATTTTGATCTCTATTTTGTATATGCACTGAGGACAATGTCAAAATAAGGGGGAGGGGATGTAACACCCAATTTTTTGTACCCCCATTTTAAATAATGTATTGTTACAATGATGAGAGGCCAGAGTTCCCCAAAAATTATTAAAAGGCCATTGTTCCCAAGAAATGTAATGTTTTTATCATTATTAATAATAAACACATCACTGGCTGCTAGACGGATAAGGGCTAGAGTTATAAGGGGCTATGATTCCACAAGAGAGGGGGCTTGAGGGGATAAGTGTTTATTCATATTTTTAATTACCCTTTTTATCTAAGGAAGGGGATCGATTATGTGAGATTTTTGGGGAAGTCCAAGAGGTTCTTGATCCCCCACGAGATATACTTAAACCCATCCCTGGTTTGATTGTGTGGTTGGTCAGGTTGGTTGTTGGTCGATGGTCAGGTTGGTCATCGGTCACTGGTCGTTGGTCATTTGACTGATGGCTTGTTCACTAATTTCCTATACATTCCTTCATTTCCCTCACGCACTCCCATTCATTCACTTACCCATTCATTGATCCATCCTCACCTACGTCTTGGCTTGGGAAGGGAACCAAATTGCTGAAGAATTAGCCACAGGATAGTTGACTGTAATGGTTGCTGGTGCAATACAACCATGAAATGGGGCTTGCATGTCTGAGATGCATTGGCCTATGGCCCATTTTTCTCACAAATGTGATTCCTAAGATTTTCATCTTTGAGATTCTAGACTAGCTGTGTTGGAGGCCCCAAAATAAAGAAGAGGGACTGCCTGAGGGACTGCGTGGCAGAGAAGGGCGGAGGTCCATTCTCTTTGGGTGGTATAGGCTGGGTAGAAGAGAGATGGGTACTTAGATTGTTGTGGCTATTGGGAAACCTATGAGATCTTGAGAGTTGACTGCTTTGGGAACCCAAGTACACTCTGAAACCATCCTTATGGATTCATAGCCCTAGCTTGGGGGTGACACTATTGTTGAGATTTGGAGCAATGGTGTCTACGGTTGGGTGGAATGTCCTTGGTCTGCATTTAGTTGGTGTCATATTCCACAAAAATAAGTTATCTCTTTTATGGTATCATTTACATGTATATGAATGTATTTTCGATGTATATTTAATTACCATTTAATTGAATCTTTAGACTATGCATGCTTGTTGACTACTGTTGTGCATGTCGTTAAAGTATTTTCTTTTATGCATCCTTAAAATTTAAAAAGGTATCATAAGAGAAATAAATCTAAGGGTGGGTTTGAAGGTAGCATTCCCTGACCTGTGGGTGGCTGGGGATGTTACACAAGTTCATGCAGTTGTGTGTTTGCCTAAGAAATTCCACTAGTCTCTCCTTCTCCTTCTCTCAAATTACAAGAATTTTCCTCGCCTAAAGGATTGAAAAGTGGAGTGTGTGTACTTTGGAAACTATGTTTAGTTCCTTCAGTTCCACTATGAACCTCAGTGTGAGCTGCAGTTGGTGAATTAGTTTCTTGAGGGAATAGGGTAGAACCTTTTTGAGGTCCAACCGAGGCTTGAGATTCAACCTTTCGGATAATTTTGTCTATAAAAGTGCTCCTTCCAGGGGCCATCAATCCCTTGGATTTTTCATTTTTTGGTAAGGTTTTTTTTTTTTGCAGGTTCTTTCTTCTTAGTCATACACACCGACACAAATTCTATGCAACTATGTAACCTCTATGCATCAACTGAAGGTAGGTGTTGACACTATCATTTTACTTATTTCCTGCGCAGGTTCTTACCTTCTATTTTTAATACCTCATCCTTTCATAGATGAAACATATACTATCCTTGACAATATCCTCGACAATGAAACCAAAATGTTGGGCTCTAAAGATCTCCTAAAAACAACCTTAGTCTGACATCAATTTTATCAACCGAGGATTCGTATTTTCTCTCAAGATTGTCAACAAAATCTATGCAGATACGTTGTAGAGGTTTAAATCATGTAGGTAGAAAATATGGGTTTATCTAAATTACTATAATAATCAAGTTGTTGACACATCAACTACAAACTCTGAAACTAATAACTCAATCAACAGGAAATATATTCTGAGCAATAACACACCATGAAAAGAAACATCAATTAATTACCAAACTCATTCATCTATCCAAGAAACAACAATTTAATCTACAAAAGCACTAATGAATCAATCTCTCTAAGAACAATGATTAATTGAACAACTATCTACTAATATTTAAGAGGGAACAAAAAATGTAAACTAAATGAAAGGAACAACAAATGTGAACTAAATGAAAAGAATCCACAAACGATAAATTAAAAACAATTAGTAATAGAACAACAATCGATAATTTATAAATAGAACATATACTCTCTGTGAATGGAATAACACAATCAATTCATAATAGAAACAACACATTAATGAATCTATTTTAACTGTAAAGGAAATATCAAATCATAGAATTATCACATAATCGATAAAATTACAGTTAAGACAGTAACTCATGTCGATTGGGCCCATGGTCTTAAGAAGATATTGTTATGAAAAACTCAATAAGTGTATGGTCAAAACGATTGAAAATTCCATTACTTCCCTAATTGATAAGTCATTTACAACTGGGTTGTTGTACAAAGTATCAACAATTAGGAGATCAAAATTCTGGTCCCTCTCTCTATCATTTACTCTTCTTTATATATTACAACAAGACAAGTAAATTAATCTATCCTGAGGATTGAGAGATCCTCAGGATTGCTTTTACTATTTATGAAGATTTCAAGATAAAAATTGATCTTCCTTTGAATCATTTTGTGCACGATTTCTTTAATCTTCAATGGTTTGTGCATCTTCATGATATTCTTAATTATACTCAATTAACAACAATTGTCCATTTCTGCATAAAATCAAACCAATTCAAACCAAAGTTTAGAAAATATATAATACCATTTAATATTATTTCCAAAAGATTTTTAATCATTTTCTTTCCTAATTACTTCAAACTAATAGAAAAGCCAGCAAAGAATATATCATAAACCAATGTAACAAGGAGAATATTTATACCTTTTTCTTACCCCAACACCATCTATCACTTCACTAATCTGATGACTTCTCCAAATGTAATGCAACTGATCACCACACGTTCCTAATTCTCAAGATGAATCAAATATGTTCACTAGTTTACTCTATCTTCAAATCAAACTCTGCAAGTCTGCAACATTCTGTAATGAATATATCCCTGCTTGAATACATGCTTGAAATCCTCTATACGATCATGAATATCTTCCTCAAATGTTTGCCAATGATATTCCTCATAAATTCTGTTTGATCTGTTCATACCTACATGGGGATAAGTTCTAAAATCTACTCCTTAATCAACCAATTTGTCATGAGACATTTTGTAGCTTTGTCATTAGACCATTCCGAATCTTCCTTCCAAAAATCTGCAAACACTTCAGACTGCTCGAAAGATAGTTCTACAATCTATAATAATTGTTAATTAGACTCCCCCTCTTCAATATTCACATTAATAAGAGTCTCCAAGATGAATGGATTAGAACAATAAATAAGTTTTTTTTGCTGCAGGATCATCATTCTAAACTCTGACATCTTCCTCTTTACTTGTAGATTCATCATGATCTCACTTATCTACAAATATTATAAGTATCATCTCTAGGATTTCTTCATTTACCCGCTCTTCTTGTTTTTTCTTTCTTATCCAAACCTTCTTGTATCTGATATCAGTGTTTTCCTTCAAGGAATACTTCATCATTATTCTACAATCATGAGCTATATTTCCGTAGTTGTGGAATTTGTAACATTCAATATTATAGGGGGATACACAAAAAATTATTTCTTGAACATTTCTTTTATACGCTCTGCAATCTACAACTTTATGTCCAAAGTTATTACAAGTAAAACAATAACCAAAAAATAAAATTTTATACATGGGAGTCGATGATCCTCTTTGTGATGTATTCCTTTTGAATTCATTCCTTAGCTGATCACAATATTCTCTTATTTTGTTTCCTTCATAATGATTGAATCTTATTTCATACCTGGAGGTAGAAGGTCTTCTTGGGGATAAAAGTCTTTTGTATTCATTCCTATTTGAATCTTGCTAATTATGATTCATTCCTTTGAGAATGTTTGCATAGTTTGTATCCTTCTCTTCACTCTTATTTTCCAGAAAAATGGAATACTTCTCTTCAACTTTTGTTACTGGTTGTGTGGAGCTTCCTCTTTCTTAGACTCTCTATCTAGGATTGGAATTTGCATCTTCTTTGCATGAGTCCTCACCAATGTATCCAAGACCTTATTTATTCAAGGGTGACCTTTGATAACTGATAATATCTTCTAGTACTTGAGATATCTTCAAGTTCTTGTTGATCAAGTGTCAACTTCAACCCTCAATGAGACGAATTCTTCTTCAAGCTTCTCACAATCTTATTCTTCCTTCATCATCTGGATCTTCATTAATTCTTCCTTTCTCTTTGCTTCTTCAAGTTGGGTTTTCAAGGAGATGATTTCTTCTTCAAGTTTTCTTTCTTGTTGACTAAATTCTACTTCAAGATTGTTTAAGTAATCAGATGTTTCCTTAAGATGAATTTTCAAAATTGATTCTCTCTTCCTGCTTCCTTTCTTAGTGATAATATTTCAAATTCCAAACACTTTTTTCTTCCAACTGATTTTTGAAGTTTTCTTCAATCACTTTGGATTCTTCCAGATGAACTTTTATATTTATGATAATCTATTGGACTTCTTCATAATTTTCGTTGGGATTTTTAGAACCTTCCTTTATCTTGATCAATTCTTCCTTGAGTGACTTGTTTTTCTTCCTTTCTCTTTTTAACTCACTCAAAGCATCGATTAGTTATGACTCAAGATCCACTTCGCCTTCTTCATAATCCTCTTTGTCATTTTCAAGTTCTTCTTGTTCTATCTCAGTATATTATTTATCTTGATCAACATTCTCTGGCTCTATGGTTGTAAGAAGATATTCCTTAGAGTAGAGATTATGTATCTTATCCCAAATCTCTTCGGATGATGAAAATTGTCCCACTTTGAATTTTACCAAATAAGGTAATCCATCTAGGATGGAATGTATTTCTATTTTGTTGTTCCTTTTTAATTCCTTCTTGGATGTAATATTCTAAGGTTTCTTTGAAGCGGTGTATCTTGTAACAACTAAGTGCCAAACATCATACCCCTATTCTTATAGAAATACTTTCCTTCTTGAGCTCTGTCTCTCATAATTTTTACCATCAAACATTGGTGTTCAATTATCTGTGTAATCCATGATCTACCTTATAGTGGTTAGACTATTTTTGAAGGACTCGCTCTGATAACAATTGTTGGAATATTCACCAATACTTAGAACACATAATCACAATACTCCATTTTACCTTGGAATTTCTCCCTTCTTCGCTTCAAATTCCCTCTAAAATTTGTTTCCAATATTGTGCTAAGAGATCACAAGATTGAATTATAAAAATGAGAGCCTATTAATGTGTATTTATACCCTTCCAAGCACCTTGTTTACTTGACCTTGAACCAACTTGTAACTTCTTCTTTGCAACAAATTTTTCTCCTTTACTTGACTTTAGGGCCACCTTATAACTTTTTGACCTTAGATCTGGGGCTTCTTGACCATACTTCAGGGCTTCATATTTAAGAGGGAATAACTCATAAACTATGAGGAACCATGTGACTTGACACCTACCATTGGATGGGGATTGAAGAGGACTATCAATCAATGGATTTTTTTCATGAATTTGGAATTTCCTTCATACTCTTTTTTATCAATCATCTTTGGGCTTCATGACCACACCTCCAGGGATTCTTAACCACTTAACCATATTTCTAAGGATTCTTTTAGAATTCTTCAAAACATCTTCCCATGAGGGCCATGCTTAAAGTTATGACATAAGAGGACCACTTTCAAGACTTCTTCAAATACACACAATGCTTCTAGAGGCTTCTAGACTTCTTCTAGGGTTGACATCAATGACAACCAATTTTCTAATAGGTGCCTCACATTTGGGATGTCAACTCCATCAAAAGATTTGAAGGGGAGGTCCTAGTCAGGAAAGGTAGAATGAGGAAAGTGAAAGGTAATTAGATGGTAGTTGAGATCTATAATAATTTTCATTATTAATTTTAATCTAGTATATTGTACTCATTTGAATTTTATTCTTCCATCAATTATTAATTATTTATATTGTTACTAATTTTTATTCCTTTTTCATACAATTGGTCACGAGTGAGATGCACTACATTTATTCATCATAAATAATATTGATTGGATGAAGGTATGGATATATAAATGTATACAATGTAGTGGTAGGTTATCATGGGAAGGGGTGGCTACATTGGTTAGAGAAGATCATCATAATCAAGATACCAATCTTACTCATACACAAATTGATTTAGGATATAGACACCCCTTAACCATGTACCCAACATGTCCCTCAACCATACACCAATATAACCATCAAAATTTATCTAACAATTCATCACTCTATCCATAAACCCAATACCATAAACCATTACATCAAACCATGTGCCACAAACTCACTATTATACAACCTTTATCTGTAACATACCTCAACCAAAAACCATCATCAATTTCATCATCCAAATAAGATTTGTAACTCTGTAATAGACCTGGTGTATATGATCACATACTTGCAAACCTTCCTTAACTTTAACATCAAGAGAATAGCATTTTCATCAAACTTTACTTTAGTCTCACATGACTAATTTTTTATTAGTCAACAACCCTAACTTGAAATAATCATAACTATGTACCTGTAATGAATAAAGATCTGAAAATAGTAAAAAATGTTCTTTAGTGTCTTTTATGCAATTCCTACTTGGAACCTCTCAGAAAAAGAGTTATAGAGAAAATGGCACACCTTGTTGATTTCTGGCTTATTCTAGAGAGAGAACTTGTAGAGCGTGCCTCACATGGAATATTTGTTGTATGGATCTGAAAATGGTACAAAGAATACTACAAAATTTACTCTAACCAATACATTTTGTCTTACTGAAGTGGGATCTCTATGAAGAAGTTATGATGTTTTTACCCGAAACACTTGTTTTAGACTAGTTTCAGGACTAGCCACAAACCTTATTTTCCACAGAGTGTAATTCCAAAAATACAATGACCCAAAAGATGAAATTTTTATCACATCTACTTGGATATATTTCCTCAACGACCTCCATATTTCGCGGTTTGAATCATTATATAAAAAAATTTATTGTGAAAATGGTGAGATGACCTATAAATAACATACCTTAGAAAGCATCATCAAAATAATTTATCCTCCCTTGAATTTCAGCCTTCTTTACTTAACCTTCCCTCTGAAATCCTCCTTAGATATCCTTTGTTTACCTCAGTCACTTGTAGATATTCAATATTCTCAAGTGTGATTAAAATAAGAGACCCTTGCCTCTTATTTATAATTTTATGTAGCTTCCTCAATGGGGTTACCTTCTAACCATCTTAAACCACTTTCATTATTTTAGGGATAACCCACTTCTAACCACTTGTCCACTTAGTAATTTCTTCATTAACTTTATTATTTAAATAATTTCTTATACTTTTATGTATCTTCTTCAAGGGGTTACCTTCTAACCATCTTAAACCACTTTCCTTATTTTAGGGCTAACCCACTTCTAACCACTTGTCCACTTAGTAATTTCTCCATTAACTTTATTATTTAAATAATTTCTTTTGTATCCACTTTGTCTTATAGTACACTCATCACTTCACTTTATTATTTAAATAATATCTTCTTTGCAACCACTTTGACTACTTTGACCTTTTGGGGCTTCTAGACGACTCATGAGGGTTCTCCAACTTCACATGGCCATACTCTTTAACTGTGAGGAGTTATGTGATGTTCCACATACCATCGGAAATAGAATGACATGTACTATCCATATAGAATAGTATTACCTGCAAATATATCAAAACTCATACCATTATCCATCAAACAAATTTGGGTCCTTTGTGCTACCAAAATTCGCTACTGGACTTTCTTCAAGGGTTGACATCAATGACAACCAACCCAATTAATCAACAACCACTTAACATAACCTACTCAAATTAAAAAGGAAAACGGTTTACCATTGTTTGAGAATCACAAATTTATTTATTTTGTGCAATATTAGGTGTAAGGAAATTTCTTCTCCCGAGTTTAAAAAACTAAACTTCTTTTTGTTCAAGATGTGAAGATGAAGTTTTATGTCATATTTTGGCCAAAGGAGCTCTAATATTGATGGAAGATTCACATTGTTCAAAATGAAATAAGTACTCTAACTTTTATTCAGTGCCTGTTGCTCTAAGGAAAAATATATAATTGTATCTGTATATAACCTTACATCCCATTTTGTATGTTTTATTGTAAACATTTTTCTATGAATATGTAAAGATAAGATATGTTTAAAAAAAACATTAAGTTCAATTTTGATGGCAGGGTATAAAAATACTATAACATTAAATTCTAGTTGAACATATGAAATCATGAATATTATCCATAACAATGGTAGAATAATAGTAGTATATTAGAAAAAAAAAATGATTGGTTCCAATTATAGAAAGGAAAGAACATTAATTACATGCAATTTTCTTGCTAAAAAGACGAAGTTAATTTTAGTTTGTAATAGTAGGTATTTTATGGATTTGGATTGAATCTCTAACTTATATATAGGTAGGTTAGGAATGTTGTAAATAAAAATTTTCAATTTTTATATCATAAAGGAGGCTACTATTTTCCCTAGGAGTGCATTTTTGTACATAGTTTTGGAGTTGACAAAAATAATGTAGAACTAGGAAATTGCCAATTTTTAGGGATGTTTTGCACATTTAGAAATATTTTGGAGAACATGAATATGAAATATTGTTAAAACATGAGATACTCGAATCCAATGTCTTTTAATTTCATAGTGTTAATTTTGATAGGCCCTGCATGCATTTTACTAAGTCCACTGAAGGCCCACCTTTAGACTAATGAGAAATTTCAGATTCCAAAATTAAAGACAACATGGTTGATACTAATACTAAAATGCCATATTATTTTCTTCCTGATCAAAATGACATTAATTTCTATCTAGATTCACACCATAGAGTAATGTGTTTTTTTAAAACAGGATCTGAATAGGAACTTTGTATTAAATAGTTGTGCCTGAGGCAAAGCAACTGTCAAAATTTACAAAAAAGGTATGGATTGAAACAGAGCACAAATCTGTGTACTGGCTGAAATATAAAACATATATAAAATTATAATTTTGGTTAGTGAAGCTTCCATATACTCTTATATATTGTCCTAGTAATATTATTCATTTAAAAAAATTCACAGTACCACATTAAATTGCTACCCATCATGTCTTACGGTTGTTCTCTGAGTACTGTATTATATTTCAATGGGTACTACTTCATTTACTCCATGTGATTCACCTGGATGATCGACCTGATTGATAGAGTCTGAGTTTGATTCTTGGGGAGAATCTCTTTCTATGAAACCCTTTTTTTCTTGTTCAACCATGTTTAGTCTTTGCAGAAGCGTAGTGACTATTGCTTCCATCTCCTAAATTATTTGTATTTCAATCTCTTGTTCCTGTATATGTCTCACTTCTTGTTATAAATTTTCTATTTTCTGGATGATAATTAACATTGTTTGTTCCAAAGAAATATTTTTTTTCTCATTCATGAATGATGCTTTCAGTTCTTCTTAGGAGAAGAGACATAATACTTTCCATATTATTGATTCTTCCTGCATTCTCGTCATATTGATCCTATATTCCTTCCAAAATTTCTTATAATCGCTTCACACACCCTTTGACCTCTTTCCAAAAAGGTTCCATTGTTATGCAAATGCCCTAGCTTTCTATGTTGTTGTCTATAGTCTGAATGATGATTTCACAAGGATATGGGTACTCAAAAAGATCAACAAAAATAGGGTTACCCGAAATGATTATAACAAAGGCTTGAAAGGTCCATGAAACAATTCTAAGAAGGACACAAAAATGAAAGGGGTTGTGAATAGGTGACAAAAGAAACCAAAATAATCCTGAGGGGTCTGGGAAAAAGAGATCGGAGAGAAATCCCATAGGAAAAGGGGAGACTATGGGAAAGGAAATAGGGAAGGGGGGGATATTGAGAGGGATGAGAGAAGAGGGAGACTAGAGAGGGTGTGGGAAACCATGCAGAGGGAAGGATATAAAAAAACTAGATACATTAAACCCAGAATAGGGAGACGAAACAAAATGATGAAGAGTGTTGGAGCAGGTTATTTTTGGTAAGGTTCGAGATACAACGCAACAAACAAGGCATAATAGAATAAGGAAGCAACACACGATGGGAATAAATAAAAATCAACGTGACATAATTGTGGATAAGCACGTGAAGGCAGTTAGAATGTGGACAAGTGGAGTCTAGTTAGAATTAGGGTTTTGGATTATAATGTAAGTTTTTTTACCCATATTTTTTTATAAATATGATGTATGAGGTACATAGGAGGATAACTTATGTATGAAGAGGAGTACCTTGGAGAACCTTTTTAAGTCTTGAGTCTTGATATTTTTTGAGTCGAAGTATCATTTTTGGAGACCTATGGAGTGTAACTGAGGGTCAGGGCGCAATTTGTGGATCTTGGTGCAATGATGGTAAGCCTCACCAGTACTAAAACCTATGATGTAATGCACCCAACACATAAATTTTGATGAAGAATAATAAATAAGAATAAGCTCTTTGTGGATGTAACATGAGGGGTGAACCAGGGTAAAATATGGTGTCCCTATGTGTGTTTTTCTTAACTATTTCTTTGATATGATTTTATATTGACTGAATTAATATATGAATCTATTAATGTTAATTTACAAAGTGCATTTTATTTTCTGAAGAATGAATGTTAAAAAATGAGTAAATGGTAGAATTCATGTTGAAGTCAAAGAAGTAATGATATGACTAACAATCCCATGAGTTACATCCCTTCCATGATTGTATAAACTTGGGTCATGCAATCACCCATAATCCATCTTGGGTGAGACTGCACTCTATACTCGGTGCATAGTGTTTCTTTATAGTTTACCAGAGGGGTGGATGGTTTCTATGGTTTTGTTGGAGAACTAAGGTAGAACCTGGGTCAACCCATACATCCAATAAATGGTTTTGTTTCTAGTTGGAACTAAACAAATCGGATTTGAGGGGATTTGATGAAGATAATGCAATGGTAGAATGGGATGCTCAGGCCATGGAACCCTGCAAAGAAAGATATTGAAATATGACTGGAGACAAAGTAGCTCGAGTTAGTGCAAAAAGATAATAGAATCTCTAGGTATACACTGTGCCAATATCTGCAAAGGTAAGTGTTTATTTATTTGCATGAGGCATATTTCTATTATTTTCCATAGTTATTATAGGATTGGTTATTGAGGTTGAAGGATACTCATCTGAATAATCGGATAAGGCCAATAGAGTGGACTACTAAGAACATTGTGTGGTTGGAAAGGGTCAACTAACAAATTCAAACACACAGTGGATTTTTGGTTGGACAATATTACTGCAGGGTTTATTACTAAGTTTGTAGTTGATACTGTGAAGTCTTACATTGTTGAAAAGAATGAGTTTATGAAGGGACCAAGAGGAAGTTACATTAGGTCACTTTACACGTCGATCAAGATATTATTTCATGATAAAGGTGTGATAACCATGGAATCAGACAACTAAATCACTCTGTGTGCATGGGGGAACTAGGGGAAGCACTAAGGAATATCTGATATATGGAGAGGGATCTGGACAAAGGATAGAAGAAGGAAGCAATGGACCCTATTATGATGGAAGAGGAATATACCAAGGAGATAATGGAAAGAGAAATAGTGATGCGCAATGGATGACCCTACCAGTATAAGATCAATAGTAAGAATAGGGACGTCGCCAAGCGAGAGGGCTTGGAAATTGATGAGGAAGAGGTAGAAGATCTTCATGCGACAAGGAAGATTGAGGAAATATTTTCTACCACATATGAGAGGAAAAATAGAGGTCACGGGCCAAGCACAAAAGAAGGCTCTCTATTCCAGATCTGAATTAGTGTGGAACCCATAACCCCATATGCGACTAAGAAAATTGACGAAGAAGAAATGTTTAGAAAACAATTTATTAGTGGTAGAAGGATTTTAGTAGGACATGGGTGCAGTGGAAGTTCAAGTAGAAGAATAAGTTCAACAAGTATCATTTAGGTATCTACATCATGTGGAGGTGGTATTATAGCAAACTTCACAATGGCGAGACAAGATCCAACTATTCAGTTACCAGAGTTTCATGGAGAAGGGTCGAATTAAGAATAATATGTTTACCTGTGAGAATATTTGGGAAACCAAGAAGATTAAATATGAATATACAAAGGTTGCACAGTTGAAAATCACATTCATAGACTGCGCACTGGATTGGTACATGGGTCTCGTAGTAAATAATCCAACAGGAGCACCTACAACTGTTGCAGATGTGAAGAAGAAATTGATCAATGAATTTCAAAAACCAAGTTGAGAGGATCAGCTCATGAATGAAATGATAGATATTAAGAAAAAACCAGGTCATTTAGTGTAGGAGGTTGATCAGAAGTTCAAGGGGATAAAAGGTAAATTGAAGTACCCTATTATTGATATGCAACATAGACATTTATTTGTTAACTCTTTATTGGCACATTGGAAATATCCCTTGAGGAAACAAAGTTTCCAAACCTAGAATGAGGCCTTGCAAGATGCTTTGTAGTTAGAGGAAAATCAATATAAGCATACAGATCTAGCTATGGAAGAGATGAGAGCATACCTGAAGAACCTGAAATTTCAGTTGAATCAAAATAAGGGAAAGGAAAAGAGGGAGAATGTTTGGTGCAAATTTTTTAGAACAGAAGGTCATCATAAGCACGAGTGCCCAACCCTTGAGCAGTACTTGGGGATAGGAATGTTGAATCATTTACCCCTAGGAGGACCATGGTGTGAGATATGTATCACACATGAACACAATGCTTATCATTGTCTCATGATGCAAAAGCATCAGATAGTACCAAAGACTACTTTATGTAATTTTTTCAAGTCAGTTGGACATGAAGACAAAGACTACAGAAGTTTGGAGATAATGAAGGAGTTGACATCAGACACTTATAGGGTGCAGGAAGAATTGATGACTAGAAAACCTGCATAGTAGCCATAGTATAACAATGCACAACAGTTTTCCGCACCACCATAGTACAATAATGCACAATAGTTTGGAGCACCATGATAGTATAACAACGTGCAACAATGTGTAGTGCCACCATAGTACAATAATGCACAACTATAGTACAGTCAGGAACCAGAGTTTAATACACCGCAAAAAGAAAATCAAGGAAACAGAGGAGGCTTCAGAGGAGGAGGTCGTGGAGGAAGAGGATTTGGAGGAGGTAGAGGACCAATAGTTTGTCACAACTGTCATAAAACCAGGATCTATGCAAGATATTGTCCACAACCACCTACGACATGTATGTATTGTTGCGCAGTAGACCATGAGACAAAATACTATCTGATAGTTCTAGTAAAGATACGGGACAAAAGGAACTAGAAAAATAAGAATGTATAATGGATTGCTATGGGAAACATAGAAGAGGATGGGAAGAAAATCAACATAGTTACCAGAGGTGGATCCAAGATAGGAGCAGATGCAGCAAAGAAGGATCAAGACCAATACCAGTGGGCTAGGAAGAATATAGAACCTGTACAAAATTTTGACACGCATAAAGAGAAGGAGACATTCAAAGAAGCTAGATAAGATATTTTGAAGGAGAACATTGTGTCAACCTCAGCAACAAATCTTGTAGATGATATACTAGTGTATGACATGCCTCAATTATTTGATCATACCAATAGAGAACAACCATCAGAATCAGTAAGTAATCTGAGAAATGTTTTGGGGTCTTTTTTAAAGTTGTTGAATGATAAAAATTATTTACAAGTATTACAAAGTCTATTAGAGAAGTGCAATTATGGAGAATAAATGAAGCTAGAACCCTAGAGATTCAATCAGGTTCGTAAGAAGAGAAGAACAATTAGGGAATTAAGGTTGAATGCAAACATTGGATATTTCAATATGGGGGATATCATACTAGACTTAGGGTATGAAGTAAATGTTTTTCCTAAGAAGACATGGGAAGCTAAGGGAGAACCTACATTGGGATAGTACACATCAAGAGAATATCAACAACTGGTATCAATGTAAGATATTACTGCACATTAGATTCAGTTCAGAGCAACATGACAAATATATGGAGAAGTATGATGGAATTAGACAACCCATGGAACATGTAGAAAGATGTATAATTCAATGGATATTAGTACCACTAGAAGAATGGCCACATCATTTTATTCACAGATTATAAGTAATTCCAAAGAACTCATACACAGAAAAAAAACAACACAGGGAAACTACAAGTTGGGAAGAGATACAACAAAATTTTGTGATTACATTTTCATTTGAGCATGCGAGTCTAGAGATAGATACAACACTGAAGGTAGTAAGAGACATGATTTTTGAAGAACCTGGAGTGGAAATTGTCACAACATATCAGAATAGAAATATAGTTTGGCAGTTGTTACAATGTTATCATGTTACAGAAGAAGAAGACTTGACAAAACAAAACTCGCGCAATATCTAGATCCCAGAAGTGGAAGGGGATAGAGAAGTAGAAGGTAGAAATATAGATTTAGAAGATTATGTTGCACACCTGGATATCAATAAGGTAAAAATTGGAACAACAAAAAACCCAAATATTGCAAGAATTGAATATTATTGGGATAGTCAGACAGTAGAAAAAATCATAGAGTTATTGCATGATTACAATGATTTTTTTCCAGTGACATTTTCATAGATGAAGGGATTAGCAGGATAACTTGGAGACATGGATATCCCTTTGAAACCAGATGCTAGACCTATAAGAAAGAGACCTTATAGGTTGAATCTAGTGTATAAGCAGAAGGTGAAGGAAGAAATTGACATGATGTTAGAGGCTGGTGTCATAGAACCTGTGGAAGAGTTAGAATGGATCAGCCCTATGGTATTACAAAAAAATAAGAAAGGGGGAATAAGGATCTATGTAGATTTGATAAAACTGAATGATTCTTTCTTGCATGATCGTTTTCCTACCAAATTTACATATGACGTTTTGGAGAATGTAGGAGGTCAAGAAGCCTATTCATTTATAGATGGGTTCCCAGGATATCATCAGATCAGGATAGCACTAGAAGATATACATAAGACTACATTTTCAACAGAATGGGGATCATATCAGTATACTATTATGCCATTTGGGTTGAAGAATGTACCTATAATTTTTCAAGGGTAGTAGTAGTTTCCTTTAAGGACTTTATTTATAATTTTTTGGAAGTTTACTTGGATGATTGGACAATTTTTAGTTTATTGAAGGATCATGTTGAAGTGTTAAGACTGATGTTAGATAGATGTAGACAATGTCATATTTCATTGAATATTAAGAAATGCATTTTCAATGCACCTTTTGGTATTCTTTTAGGGCATGTGGTGTGTAAACATGGTATGTTGGTTGATTCTGCTAAAATTGTTGTCATAGTGAACTTTCCACCACCTAATTCAGTGCACTAGTTGAAGAGTACACTTGGTCATACATGGTATTATAGGAAATTTATAAGGTTATATGCACAGATTACCACACCGATTGAGAAATTTTTGAAGAAGGACATCAAGTATCAGTGGAATGAGGAGCGCCAATAAAGTTTGGATATTCTGAAGGAAAATATGGTGGAAATGCCAATTTTAGTGTTTCCATACTGGGAAAAGGAATTTCATGTGCATGTGGATGCATATACAATAGATCTAGGAGCAACAATGACACAACCAGGAGAAGGTAATATAAAACACCCTATAGCATTTGCAAGCATACAATTTTCAGATTCAGAACATAACTACAATACAACAGAAAGAGAAGGGTTGGCCATGATTTATGCATTACAAAAATTCATATAATATTTGTTAGGTAAACACTTTAAGATGCTTACATATCATTATGCTCTTAGATATTTAGTCAATAAACCATTGTTGGGGGGAAGAATATGAAGATGGATACTTTTATTCCAAGAGTTTGACTTTGAAGTTGTGGTGAATCTTGGGAGATTGAATGTAGGGACAGATCATCTGTCCAAGACAACTAATGGAGAATAAGAAAGTAACTTGGAGGACAACTTCTCAGATGAACAATTGTTTTCAATACAGATAGATGATGAGTTTTTTGCTAAAATTATTGAGTTTTTGAGTACAAGATTTTCCCTAAGAGAATTTAATACTGCGAAGAAGAAAAAACTGGTGGTCAGAGCTACAGACTACGAATTGATTGCAAGTCACTTGTACAAACTTGGTGCAGACAACATTTTAAGGAGATGTGTTATGGAGAATGAAAGTCCTATCATTTTAGCAGAAGCACATGAAGGAATTGTTGGAGGACACTATGCAGGGAAAGCTATTGCACAAAAGGTATTACATGTAGGATTATGGTGGCCATAAATTCACAAGGATGAAAAGGAGTATTTTCAAAATTGTGATGTCTGTCAGAAGGTTAGAAATCCATCCGGGAGGGATGATATTCCATTGAGACCTTAGGTAACTTTGCAAGTATTTGACAAGTGGGAAGTAAACTTTGTAGGTCCAATTAATCCACTAGCTAGAAGATTAGGAGCTAGATATATCATTACAACAACATAATACATGACCATATGGGTTGAGGCAGTAGTATTTAAGGATTGCAGCGTAGAGACTACAACATGATTTTTATTTGAACATGTAGTTACAAGATTTAGATGACCAATAATTTTGATGAGTGATGAAGGGACTCACTTTATCAACAATACAATCCAGGTAATGCTGGAAGAATTTGAGATACATCATCAAAAGATCACTCCATATCATCCTAAAGCTAATGGAACAATGTAAACATTCAACAAAATATTGGAGAATGTCTTAACCAATATTTGTAATGTAAACAAGGATGACTGGGACTTGAAGGTACCAGCAGTGTTATGGGATTATAGAACTACATGCAAGAAGCTAACCAGACAGTGACCTTTTAGATTGGTGTATGGACAAGAATAAATAGTTACCTTATAGTATTTGATGCCAAGTTGATGCATTGCAACAATGACAAACATGACATAAAGATGTGAAATATAGAAAAGATTGGATCAACTCATGGAATTAGAATAAGATAGTTTCATATCTGGTTTCCATCAGGAGATACCGAATGCAAAGGATAAATCCTGGCATGAAAAACATATTAAAAAGAAAAAATTCAAGGAAGGATATCCAGTTCTCCTCTATGACATTAAATATTTGTATCACCCAGGGAAGTTCAAGATGCATTGGTTAGGGCCATATGAGATAAATTCTGTCACAAATGGAGGTGTTGTGCAACTGCATGACTTAACATGAAAGGAACTTCAAGGGATGGTGAATGGTAGTCGACTGAAACTATATAGGGAAAATCGACCTACTAACCCTCAACAATTGCAGTGAAGAAATTAGAATTGTACATAATGTATATAATAGGTAGAAAAGGAAAAAAAAAAGTAGAAAAAGAAGAGAAAGAAAAGAAAAAGAAGAAAAAGGAAGAAAAAAGTAGAAAAAACCAAAAATAAGTAGAGAGAGGAATAAGTGATAGATAGATAGTTGGAAGAAATGGTGCGCAACAGACAATAAACTCAAGATAATATGTGACAAAAAAAATTAAACACTATGCGCTAGGACGAAAAATGATCGGAAAGACGAAAAATGGTGAATGAAAAAAGAGGACGTGTCAGAGAATTTATGACATAATTGATAAAGGAGAAAAGCACAGAAGAGGAAAACACCTGTGATTTTTGAAAAAATGAGTGACATGGAAAACATGGTGTGAGTGAGTAAAAATTTGTGAATAACCCAGTCAAGATTTGCAACATATTTTTCTCGAGTTAGAAAAATGGCACCACCAAAAGTTGAAGAACCCAGTCAGTTCACGCGAAGGACCATAAGTAATAAAAAATCGATGGAGGAGACAATCGGGGTAGTCGATGTGGATGACATTCCAACAACATAGATTGAATCAATCAATCTAACGCGGGTTGAGGAAAAAAACCCAAAAGAAGAATCAACAGAAGTAAGACAAGGAGAGGAAGGGAGAAACCCAGAAGTGGTGCAAACACAGGGTGAGAAGGACAAAGAAAATGATGAAAATACATAATCAAAAGAGCCTGAAGCAGAGAATCCTAGAAAAAAGTAGTCACTAGAAGTTGAGGACCTGACGAATAAATAGGGAACCGATGAACAAATGCAGGATGAAGGGACTCAAGAAGAAACAATTGAGGGGCCATTGAAGAACAGGGAAACAATGATGAAAATGTGCACACAAACACATTTTTCTATCAATGCCCCACATTCTAGATTCGGTTATAGTTGTCGAAGATATGTTGGGGCTTGTCCCCAAGATGAGATACACAAATCATAATATGATAGAGGTAGCCAAGTTTCCATAGCTTGCGCAACATGTTTACATGGAAAATAAAGGTTCAACTTCAACATGAATCTCTATACTAGAGCCCAAATAGTGGATAGATGGACTCTACAACTCTATCATTATGAATTTATTGGAAATTCCTCACTTTGACAAGGGGAAGGATGTTAATGCATACGTAAGTTCATTTTTGGCACGAGTACACAGAGGTTTTTTGTGGATGCAAAGACCCATCCCCAGTGATGTATACTTCATCCCTAAGATTACAGGACTACCCAAAGATGGGGTGAAGCTTGAGCAGTATTTAGAGGATAAAATAAAGGAGAAGGCCATTGTTGAAGAAGTGAAGGCTCATTTTGGCACTGATAGCGGAAGCCAAGGAATGATCATCAAGAATATCAATGATTCATCCACCAGATTCATGAAATAATTGATGGTCTGGAAGTTATTAGGAAAGTGTCTCAAGGAAGAGGCGTCTGCAGGGGTGGTCGCAGTAGCTGCGTAGTGCGCAAAGGGGACAGTTCTGAGTTGGGTGTCGTATTTACTCAACTTATTCTTGGAAGACTAAATATATATGCAGGATGTTGGAGCAGAGTTCCACTACTCTTGGTTGTTAATTTTGATAGCCTTGGAGGCATGGGAAAAACAAAAATATTCATCTTTCTTTGATAGAAGAGGAAAGTGTGGTGCATGAAGATACATAACCCTATGAAACAACATCGATCCTAAGTAGAGGAAAGTCAATTCAATCATTTTTGGCATGTACATTCAAGAGATGCAGGAGAAAATTGCATATACATGGAGGATTTCATATGAAGTGGTGAAGGAAAATGAAGGGATAGAAAACTTCAAGGCATCAAGGCATAATATATGGATACAAGCTAGAATAGACCCTAAGAAGACATGGTTAGAGTGTAGTATTTCGTCACACCTGAAGAAGTCCAATGGGTAATAGAAGAATAGACACATCAATGGAAGGTACATGTAGCTTTCAAGAAAGGAGAAAAGGCACATCACATAAATATAGTATCCTAATAGAAAATACTAGAAAAGCAGCAGAACACACAAAACCAATAGTCAGTGGTACAACAACAAAGAAACCAAGAAAGAAGGAAATGGTACCAAGGGCCTTAGTGTTAGGATCTGAGTGCACAGAGGAAACAAATTAAGCACAACAAAACAATGGCAATGATACCCAAGAAACAAAGATTCCAATGTAGACAAAAACACCACTAAAGAGGAAATCAACCATGCATATAGGAGAACAAAGAAAGAAGATGAAAGCATAGAAGAATCCCATTCAACACACCATAACTAAAGATGACAAAGATTTATTAGCAAACAAGGTGCAAGACCAAGGATAAGAAGCACTCTACATCTCATAGTCACAAAGAGAAGAAATTATGAAAAAATTGATGGAGGTCAAGGAGACTTGGAATCCTCTAGATTAATGTCACGCAATAGAAAGGAACAAAACAATAGAAATACTTAGCACAATAGGAGCAGAATCCAGAAGAAAAAGGGACAATACAAACAATGGTAATGGGCAATAATATTTTCCAAATCACTAAGGAGATGCTACATATTGATCAGAAAATAGCAGGAAATAAAATAAAAGACATAGAATAGTCTGACTTGGCTTTGTTCAAGATTCCAAACAAAGTATTGTATAAGTTGTAGATGAGTGTCACACACGAAGTACAATCAAGGGCTAGGAAAGATGCAACAAACTTGGAGACAACCAAGGAAGAGAAGGAGGTATTAGATATAGATCTCAATGAAGTGTAGATGGAGCGAGATGAATAAAAACAATGTGCAAAGAATCTAGAAAAAAGACTTGAGGAAGTCTTTCAAACTATTTCAGACAATTCACTATTAGAAGAGCTCATCACAGAAGAAAATATACAAAGGATAGCGTAGATGATGGATAGTTATAAGCAGGAGATAATATAATTGGATGAGAAGATGACACCAAGTACCCCACCAGAGGTCAGATCAGAGAGGGAGAAACAAGCAACAAAACACACAGATATCATCATGATGGAGGTGAAAGAAGTAGCACAACTCTATGAAAATAATGCGCATAAATGGACAAGCTTGGAAGAAGACAAAGGGATCCAATAGTTGGATCAGAGGGAAGTGAAATTAAACACTACAATTCAATATTTAAAGAAAAGGAACAAGGAAATGCTTATATCAGAAATAATGAAGGTCACGCAGGAAATGAAAAATATGCAAGAAGAGTTGAAGACAATACAAGGAGAAAAACAAACAAGATAGGATCAGTTGGAGCCACTATAGGAACACGAAGAGAAGATGATAGCAGAGCTGGAAATAAAGAAAGGAATATTAGAACAAGCACACTCAAAAAGTATAGTAGTGTTGACAGAGCACATAACAATACAGGGGGTGGATACCTTGACAGAAAAGAGTGTGCAGGCAAAGACACAAGTCGATGAACTAACAAAGAAGTTTCAGGGATTGGATAAATCAGTGCAGGAGGCAAAAACTTCCTGAGTGTCTCGGGATGAGCCATGGGTAAGTGTTGGGGGCCTATTAGATCAGGCTATTTTGGGTAAGGTTCGAGATACAATGCAAAAAGAAAGGAAGAATGGATCAAGGAAGTAGTGCATGGTGAGAATAAAGGAAAATCAGTGAGAGGAAATTGTGGATTAGTGGGCGAAGGAAGTTAGAATGTGGACAAGTGGAGTCCACTTAGAATTAGGGTTTTGGATTATAATGTAAGGATTTTTACCCATATTTGTTTTTAGAAATATGATGTATGAGGTAGATAGGAGGATAACTTATGTATGAAGAGAAGTACCTTGGAGAACCTTTTTGAGTCTTGAGTCTTGATATGTTTTGAGTCGAAGTATAAGTTTTGGAGACTTATGGAGTGTATCTAAGGGTTAGGTTGCAAGTTGTGGATATTGGTGTGACGTTTTTCAACCTCACCAATACTAAACCTATGATGTAATGTGCACAACAAATAACTTTTGATGAAGAATAGTAAATAAGCAGAAGATCTTTGTGGACATAGCCCAAGGAGGGAACCATGGTAAAATATGGTGTCCCTATGTGTGTTTTTCTCATCTGTTGCTTTGCTATGGTTTTATGTTGAATGAATGAATATATGAATCTATTAAGGTTAATTTACAATGTGCATGTTATTTTCTAAAGAATGAATGTTAAAAGATAAATAAATGGTAGATCTGAATGATGGTATGGTAGAATGCATGTTGAAGTAAAAGAAGTAATGATATGCATAACATTCCCACAAGTTCCATCCCTTCCATGATTTCATACACTTGGGTCATGAAATCACCCATAAGCCATCTCAGGTGAGACTGTGTTGTGCACTCTGTGCGCAGTGTTTCCTTCTAGTTTACTAGAGGGACCGATGGTTTCTAGGGTTTTTTGGAGAACTAAGGTAGAACCTGTGTCAACCCATAATTCTAAATAGGAGAGGAAGGAAAGGGATCGAAAATGGATTAAAAAATGTCCAATAACTCAAAACAATTGATGCAAAAAAACCTAATGATGTCAATGTCGAAGAACTTCCTGATTAGAATTGTGGTGACATTCTCATGAAATTCCTGTGTGTACCTGGATTTTAGAGGTCAATGGACGAAGGAATGAGATTTATCTGGAGAAGAAACTTTGCTTGAATTGTACCAATGAACAAGGTCGAGCCTCCGAGACCAGAGCATTGGTATTGTTGTATTTCCAATTCTCGAGTTCATAGATAACTATGTTTCACACATGTTTGGGGAATGATTTGTACATAATTGGGATTTAGTGGAGAGGGGGATAAAAATACTGAAGATCCTCTCCCAATGATATTACCTATGAGACATTGCATTAAAACCATCATGGAATGGGATTAGTTAATAATTCCCCATTTTCTTTCATTTGACCTTTGATTCTCCATTTACTTCCATTTTCCTACCAATTGGAAAAAGTATAGAGTAATGTATTTTAACAATGAGCTTGCACCAATAAAAATGCATGTTAAATTGCAAAGGAAATGTCAGAATAGAAATTGAGAAATGTAAGAAGAAGGTATCAGTGAAATGAAATCAAATTACAGATTTTATTTACCAGACATAAATTCAAATGCATGTGGTTTATTTTAATTGAGAAAGTCTAGAAAATGAAATATAGAATCAATCCCCTGCAACATTGGAAAAGAAATCTTCAAAATAAAGAAGGCATTGCCAAACTAGACTATTTAGATTCTTAAAAAAATATAAGATAAACTTGGAACCGATGTAAATTGGTTGAATATGCTATTGATCCTCTATGTTATGTGTATGATAGGATGCATACAAATAACATCGTTAATAACATCGATTATTATCTTAATGTTAACATGTTGTGCTTTGGAAGGTGTTGATCGGTGGTTTGACCATGACCTTCTTTTCACCTGGAGAATTATGGGTGCCATCCAAAGAATACATACCATTCCCACATAGAAATATTCAAAACCTGTGTGTTTTTTTTACATTTGAGTATGCACACCTGTGCTAACAACAAAACTTTAGTACCAGAACTACATTGTAGGTAGAGGAACTTGACTAAACAATTTCATCATTAGTAAACATTATCTTAAAACCTAATTTAATCAATAAAAAACTAGCATCATCATAATCATTGTCATTTACATCATCATCATCGTCATCATAATTATCATCATCATCTTCGATATTATTATCATCATCATCATCATTATTATTGTCAACATATTCATCATCATTTTAGTCACTGTCATCGTCATAATTTTCATCATCATCATTGACATCATCACCATTGTCGTCATTATAATTATCATCATCATTTTCAATATCATCATCATCTTCATTGTCATCATGACTCTCGTCGTCATGGTTATCATCATATTCATCATTCTCATCGTCGATATCATCATCATCATCATCATCATCATTGTCATCATCATTGTGATCATCATCATTGTCATCATCATCATCATCATCATCCTCATCATCATTATCATTGTCGTTTCATCGTCATCATCATAATTTTCATCATCATCACCATCATTTTCATTGTCATCATCATCGTAGTCATCACTATCTTCATCCTTGTCATTTTTGTCATTATCATCATCATCATTTTCATCATCATCGTCATCATCATTTTCATAATCATCATTATCATTTTCATTTTCATCATCATCATTGTCAACATGGTCATCATCATTTTCGAGCATTTAAACGTAGAACCATCAATTAGAACTCATAAGCCATAAAGAGATATTGTAATGTATAAGTAAACAAACAGAGACACATAATATTTGAAAATTTAGGTCCTTCTTCATATTATATTTGGAATATTTCTCTGATTACAGACTCAGAATTACACAGAAGTGCATTGCACAGACTCTTGGCTCTGGACTCAATTCGTAGAGCTCCAATTCTCAACCTGATAGATCCAATTCATTACAGACTCAGTAATGGAATTAACTCGACTTACAATGGTCATCAACAACTAATCCGACTGGTTAAAAACAAGAAGAATGACTAAATCAATCAACTCAACCACAACCCAACTAACCCTTTTACAATAATCCTAGCCAACCCTTTTACAATTATGTTTATCCCTATATATAAGCTGGGTTGTGTCTTCCTTCTCGGCTTGCACATTTTCTTGTTTTGTTGCAACCGTTTGTTTGTTAGCTGGCATTGCGCTGACTTTTACAACTATTTTCTGTTGCTCTTTCTCTAGGCCTCTACTGAAGCTTGTGCAACTCATGCTCAGTCAAAACTTGTACAATTCCTTATCCAAAAATGAAGGGCCCAACAGGCTCTGACCACAATCCTTGACTCACCCTCGAGTCAAGTGCTTGGTTATTTCACATCCTCCAGGAGCATCTGTTGTTTTCCCTTGTCCATCTTTTATTCTTCCTTGGGATGTTTTGTTTTTTCTTTCTCTTCTTTTACCTCTTCAAACGAAGGGCCCAATTCTGGTACTAAGTCTAAGGCTCATTGTTTCACTCCTTGAAAGATTCCAACTTTGTCCTACCATTTCTAGGTGAGGAGTGATGCCTCTGCAAGAAACTGTTGGGTCTTCTTTTTGCTATATTCCTTTGGCTTGGCGTCGACCAACAAGTTCCACTCAGATTCTGCTGTTGCATCAACTTGATGCATTTTCATGTAGGTTGTCTAAATTACAATTCGAAATTCGCAGCTCCTTCTTGGCTATGGACTATGCCTCAAAGAGTGTATTTAGTTCGTTGTCGGCTTGTTGGATTTGGTCAAACTTATGTTGTTTCTCTATGGGGTCCATTGTGGCCGCAAATTCTTCATTTAGCACCTGGATCTTTGTGTGCACCTCCTCCAAGACTTGGTTTCATCGATAAATGATGCCCATCCAGTCGCTGACTTCGTTGAAGATTTTGGTGCATTCCATTGTGTTCTTGTGCAGTGCTTCTCGGGCATTGTTACCTTGCAATATTATCTTCTGCATCTTCTCTTGCAGCTTCTGGGGCTACTGCTCTGCCTCTTGCTGGGCTTGTTGTAAATTTTCTTCCAGCTACCCAGCACGAGTAGCGAGTTGTGTCCATGTTTCTTGTAGTAGCTCGATCTGTTGCTTTGGCTCGTCGACCTCGTTAGCTTCAGGTAGGTCAGACACAACCTTCTGAATATTCATCCAGGCTTCAACGAGTCTTTCCTACACTTTTTCCAGTTTGCACTGGACTTGGAGTTTGTCATGCTCTTGCTATATCCTGCATGTTTGCACGATGAACTCTTTCTTCCTTGCAATCTTGGCAGATCTCTCAGTCTCCTAGACCCTTTTTTATAATTGGTCTGTTGATGATCGGATTAGTCCAAATAATTGCGTTGTTGTCCACTGTACCAAGTCAATGGATGAAGGAGTTGTGTTGTTGGGTGCTCGTACCTATAGTGGGAGTCCACTGGTAATTGAATGGTCCGAGAAGGTTTCTATCTCCTCCTTTGTTGGTGGAATTAGTGCGATCCTCAACCTTAGTGCTATGGGAAAAAGAGTTAGAACCTATGTTCTGGATATGTAGAGTTACATCAATTCGACGCACTACTAAGGGTTCTGAAGGATCACTCCATTTGTGCTCATGCAGATATCGTATCCTTCCCAGTTGTTGATTTTGGTTCGTTCTGAGCATCTGGTATCTCCGGCTCTTCCAGTGCTTCTGCTTCATCCACCTTGATTTCTTGGGCACCCTCATCCTTGGCTGGTGAGGTGATTTTCTGGTTTCTTTCAGCTCCTCTCTAGTTCGGGCATCTTTTTCTTGCGTTGAAGACTCAGGCTGTTGTTCTTGGGTGTCTGGATTTGGATCATTCAACGTCATGCTCATCTCTGATGCGTTGAAGTCTGGACCAGAAACTTCTGATGTTGGTTTGGGTGACTCTTGGGTTATTCCTGGGAGTCCTCGCTCCACTATTTATGGTTGATTGAGATGCATCGGCTTTGGATTTGTGGTCTAGGGTGGACTCGTGGTGGCGAGGTCTGGTGAATGGGGTGGTGGAGGTGATGGAGGATGCTCAGTGAAAAATGTGGACGAAATTGTTTCAGGCTTCAGGTCATTCTGAATATCAATGATAATGGTGACTTTGACCACTATGCAGGTGCGAGGGGTGGTTGATGCAAGGGGTTGGGGGTTCAGAGGTTTGTTCAGTGAGACCCAGGTTCTGAGCCTCTTCACCAATCGTTCGGTACCGAACACAACACCCAATATCTGGTTAAAATCTGCACCTAACAATACAACATCGACTGGCAGCTGATGGAGGGACGATATTTTCCTCTCTCTAACTCTTGTATCTCTTATTCCTCCTTGGATTCTGAGTATACTAGAGAATCTGACTTCTTTGGCTCTAGGTATGAGCTCGGTCCTTCTCCTGCTTCCTTGTTTTTTTCTTCAGAAGCTCCACAGGAAAAGTGTAATGCATCCCCAACTTATGTGGGTTGCGTTTGACTCTTGGCCATGACACGACTTCCCTATCAAAGGCCTACTCATCTAGATAGAATGGTAGCTTCCTTGTGTGGAAATTTTCCCTGTTGACATGTCTCGACCAGACAAATGTATGGTGTCGGTTCATGTTGAAGGCGATATTTCTCATGTTGTAGTTTAGAAGCTCCTATGGGATGCACAAATTCTATGTTGTGTCTATCAAGTCGTTTTACCACTTAGCAAATGTTGTGGCATTGAAGGTTGTATTCTCTGACTCTGGTCTGGACTTCCATGGCTCGAACATTTTCACCATGCGACCCTTATCTGGTATTGCTAGATGTCTGCCTATAGGTGGCTTCCATTTGAAAATTGCCAATGCCACATGTAGGTATCCATAGGTGAAGGTCCCTCCCTTCTCCTATGCCTCCTCACATGCCACTAGTAGTTCCTCTAGCAGGTAACTACACCAATTGAACACTGCTCCATTGGCACAAAATTCAGTGACTAATAATGCATTTAGAGTGCATTCGCCCTTGTAGTATGATCTCATAACCTTGCTGGCTATGATGTAATAGCCAGTCCAGACTGTCTCAGGTAGTATTGATTCCATTACTGTTGTGCATCCTCCCCTCTTTGTGTTGAATTTCTCATACAGGCTGAGCTCGCCTTTCTTTTCCGCATGCTTAATGGGACCCTGGAATCCTTTTGACACATCCTCTCCTTGAGAGGATAGTCCAGTAAGCTGCTAGATGTATTTTGCATGGATTTGATACTACTTGTCTTACCATAGACTTCTATCATGCACCTTGCTTATTAGAAATTGCCTGCACCACACAATCTCACCCATGGTACCAAAGAATGGTAGGTATCTCAGGTTCATGATGGTCGAATTGAATAAGTTGATGAAGTCTTGTTTTGGCACAAATTGCATACCTCCGAGTCCATCTTGGACCATCTCCCAAACGACATCTATGTGCATCTGTGGGAACAAGACTGAATCTATGAGGTCAAGGTCGAGGAGCTTAACATGCTTGAATTTCCCCTTTAAATCACCCATGACCTCGACCTAGGGGTCATAGGGTTCATCTAGTACCGCTTATTTTTCCATGGCACTTTGACTAGTTGTGGCTCTCAGAATTCAAGCTTCTATGGCCAGCTAAGGATGACAGATTTCACAATGGTACTGACTGGTTCACTCTACTGAATTCGGAAATGGCTATGCTTCTTTTGGAAATGATGCATTCTTGGGCAAGTTCTCATGGCCTTATACTTGGATTGACGGGTAAGTTTAACAATAACTATTGTTCATCATGACTGTATGGATGCAACGAGATCTGAGATGTCCAATGGGACAATTTAACATGGTAAATCCCGTTGGGCGATTATGGCATTTACTTATTTTCGTGAGTGGAATAGGGATGTCGATAATTTCAGACCTTTCTGTTTGACAGTTGGGTATCCAGGCACGAACTTGGATGAAATCTTTGCATAATGTGGATTTATGGCTTAACGAACTTTAGACATGGTACTGCAATGGAAATAAAGGCTGTGAATAGACAAGGTTTGTGTGGCATATGGATTCCGATCATATTTAGATTCATCCTTTCTCCAACCACAAAGGTTGTCCCTGTCATCTTAATGACTGTCATTAATGGATTCTCTTAAGCTTTGGATTATGCAGTGCTGAGTAATTAGTTCTGTATCAAACAACACTTAATCAGAAAATGAACTATGTGTCATGGCACAATACCATGCATATTGACTTTATTACTGAACTTACAAGGATTTCAGAAAAAATCAAATCTAACTATTGTAAAAGCTCTTTTGGACTAGAGAGACAATCCCTCTTTCTCAGTTTTGAGACAGGTAGGGCTTCAGGCGAGATCCATTCATCCATCTTGGTCACATCAGACCATCCAGTTGCCTGATTCTGACTGCTCCTGATGGTCGGATCTCCACGATCATGAATGGTCCCAACCAATGCATACACATGTTTCTAGGATGCTTCTAGTACCGTCTATTGTAGAGTAGCACCTTGTCTCCTTGTGTGAACACCTTGGTCTTAATGTGCCTGTCATGCCTAGATTTTTGTCTTTCTTTTTCAATCGACTGTTGAAAGGCTACTAGAAATTTGGTCTCATCGATTTCTTGTAGTTCTGTAAGTCTCTGCACAATGGATTCCTCTTCTGTCATGCGTGTGACTTATGCAATATACAAACTTGGAGTGATGAACTCTGTAGGTACCACTTCCTCTCTCCCATAAAATAATTGGAACAGTGTGTACCTATGGATTTTCTTTGTGGTTTTCCTATAATCCCATAGTACAGCTGGAACTCTATCATCCCAGTCCTCCCAGTTTTTGCAATAGACCTTTGTTAGTCCCCTTTCTAGGATCTTGTTGAAGGCTTTGACTGTTCCATTGGCCTGTGGGTGGTATGGACTTCTCTTGTGATGCTGAATAAAAAATTCTGCTGTAAGTGTTGCTATAGTGCTACTAATAAAATGAGCTCCCTGATCACTGGTTAGGCTCCTGGGACATCCAAATCGAGTGATGATATTCTCAAAAATTAACTTGGCAACAATATCTGTTGAACAATCCTATACATCTGCTGCTTCTGCCCAACGGGTAAGGTAGTCAGTCGCGGTAATGATGTATCTATCTTTTGAATGTTTGGCTATGGGGTTGATTTGGCTGGGTATAGTGTTTTGGATTTCTGTGCTCCCCTCTGTTTCTTTGATGGCTATGTTTCTCAATTCTTCTAAGTCGTCTATGCTTTCTAAATCTTTGCTAATATAATAACATTCTATAGGCGTCTTAGTTGAGTGAAAGTGGAGATTTGTCTGAGGTTCTTGGCTATGGTTGGGGCATACCACTAAGTTTGATTTCTAACTACCATTATCTGTAAAAATAAATTCTTTAATATTTTTCAAGGCTACTTCAAGCTCGGGGTACTTACTTGTGAATGCAAATTCCTTGCAAAAATGAGCTGCCATTATTTTCCATTTGTTGGTTTGTCTTCTGGTTTCCTCATGTATAAACCAAGATTTTGGGTTTGGACTTAGAGAGTGGGGAAATAATTGAATCCAGAAGTGAGAGGGTATCCATAGATCTTTCCACTGAGTCTCACATTGTTCGATGTGTATTCTAGGATCCGATTCTCCACTGGACAGTTGCACAACTTGGAGATCCGTCTGCATCTCTGATTCTAGTTGGTTCTTTTTTCTAGAACCCGTACTTGATAGATTGCTTCACCTCGTCCTAAGTTCTATGTATGGATTTATGATTATCCCACCATCTGGAAAGGTTGTTCTGAAAGTATATATCTAGTACCAAGACTCTTTCATCTTATTTGATATCTTCCTCCATCTTGTGTAAGAAACTGTCGATATCTGAGGTGCCATCGTATACTGGGTGTTCTCTAACTTCGGTCCCAACCCATTTGGTCACTCTGACAGTTGCACATCTTCTTGAGAATCTTTTGTGTGACCCTTGTTTCCAACTTTCAAAATCCAATTCTGAATCTTTATCTACTGACTGTATACTTCTCTAACTTACTGACCCATCGACAATGGGGTTTACATAATCATTTCTTGTCCCAGCTGTTACAGTGTACAACTGGTCCAAGTCTTCTCCCTCCATGTTATTGTCTGTTGGTTCTATACACCTGGTTCCTACATATGGATCCAAAGGTTGAACTAACTTGATTCCCTCGGCCTCAAAGGTCATCATGTCTTTATTTAAATCGATTACTACATAATTATCATAAGCCCAATCAATACCAAGTAGTGCAGGGTAGGGTTCCTTATCTCCCATTATCTCAATGACTTCAAAGTGAGCAACTATTTTTACTCCTGCTACATTTATTTCCATGTTCTCCAGTCTTCCTATGGGGAAGATACAGTATTGGTTCGCCATTCTTAACTGAATTGGGAAATATGTTAGACTTGGTTTTCCTAAGGCTTCCCAAGTCTTCTTAGGAAGAATTTTTACATATGACCCTCGGTCCAACATGACATCCTTAATTTCAAATTCATCTAATTGGGATTTTAATATGAATTCCTTTTCGGTTCGTACTTTTCTTCACTGCACTCTTTGAGTAATTTTATCAGGAATATTGGCCCTTATCCTTGCTTCTATGGGTTCTTCATTTCCCAAAACTAGGTATAGTGCATTGCACAACTTTTCTGTTAGTTGATCATTCCCCATAATGTCAGAGAAGAATTGAAACCAAAGGCCAACTATGTTTTTAGGTTGCTCAGTTTGTCTTGGTATGACTACATGGTTTATATGTGCAGGGTGTGAAGAAGGGACTTGTGCCATCTTAGGGTAAACAATTGGCTAGGGGGGGTTCTCTCGCATTTCAAGATTAGGAATATTCTGAAATACTTCTATGGCATATTTAAAGAACATATTTTTTTTTAGAGGGTCACACCTGTCTCCCTTGGTTGCTTCTTTTTGGATCTGAGGTAGAGTATCAACATCAACTCCTGTCTTCGCTCCTCCTCGAGTAACGATATTAAGGTTGGGAAATTGTCTCTTAGAAATCCTCTTGATTCTGAGCTAATAAGGTTAGTTCCTCTTTATCACACTCTATCTTCCCACTTTTCTATTAACTTTGGGCATTTTTTGTTGCGTGTCCATTGGTTCTATAGTGAGAGCACCATGGCTGCCTTGGATGAGGAAAATATCTAGCCAAGTGACCTCACTCATCACAATTATAACATCTTCTTGGTCCTCTTCCCCCAGTTCTTCCTCCTCTGAAGTCTCCTCCAGCTCCACCTCCTCGACCTCTTCCTGGTCCCTAAGGGTTTTCATTCACCCTGAATGTTGTTCGGTCTAACCTATCTGCAAGTGCATCCAACTCTCTACATTGATTGGTAGTATTTGTGGTAGATGCGTAGAACTCGCAGTGTACTATGTTTAGTACTATCAAGTATTTCTGCATGATGGGGAACTATCTTGTCCCATGCCCATGGGTTCGAAAAATTTCACAATACTCGACTGTTGGTGCTGCTTTGCCTCCTGGAAAAGCATGGTATGGGGTGGAGTTATGGAATGGTAAGTTTGTAGACACTTGTGTAATTCCTCCCATGGGTCCTGGTGGGGATACCATCGGATTCTGAGGAGGTCTCATTCCCCTCATTCATGGACATTCATTCACCAAATGACCATCTGTATAACATCTAGTGCACCAAACTTGTGGCCATCCTGGTTTGGGTATCATCAGATCCTGAATATTTTTTGTGAGTGTCAATATCTTCCCTTGTAGTTGTGCCAGATTCACATCTATCCGGGGTCTGGTTATTCTCAGGTTCCCAGGGTATCCTGCCATGGCTTCGATCTTCATTGATTGTTCCAAGGTGTCTATTAATGTGGTTATACACTATTTTGTTAGCGGAATTCGAGTCAGAGGTAGTAACCCCTGAATGTACCACTCCCTTTGATGTTCTTCATGGATTGGATGTGCCAACCTCCTTATGGAATCTTTTAACTTCTGGATGTATTCCTAGGTAGATTCACCTTCTCGCTGCTAGATCTCATTCAACTCCAATAGAGCCTGTTGTTCTGACTGGGGTAGTTTGAATTCTTCTATGAACCTTGTCCATACATGGCCAAGAGTGAACGCTTGACCTTGCGTCACTGGTACTCCCGACTCAATGATCTTCATGTACCACTTGAGATCACAACCTCTCAAGTTAGTCTGGAACTCAACCAACTTATTTGCATCTGGATTCCCTCTAGATCTCCACATTGCTTCGCATGAGAACTAGGCCTTCTCAACGTCTTCATCTCCCTTACCCCAAAATTATGGGTATCGAGTAATCGAACCTCCTGCATGGTTGGCCATTGATGATCTTTTTGTTCCTATCAATGTGAATCCTAACGATCCATATTGTGATCTACCAGGGGATCCCAGTATCCTCCCTGTACTTGCACTTCCTGGTTGTGATGGACTAATTAATTGTACTGGAACAAAATTAACATGAGAAGGTAGTATCGAACTTACTACTTGTATATAAGACACTTGGGGTATGGGTGATTCGGGGTTGGTGCCACTGGATTCGTGGTAGTTTTATTTGATCTGGGGGGTCTAGTTTTCTTCTACTAGGATGATCTCTTCGACCGGATTCTCGATATCTCCTGTTATCGGGGATAAATCTTCTCTTCCTTCTCCAAAATTCATGCCTATGTCTTCCTCTCTCACATCTATACCTTATCCTTCTTGTCCCACCTCCTTGGGACTTCTTTCTCTCCACATCTCTCTCTCATTCACCCTTTGACTGACCAATCATTCCTATCTTCTCATCTTCTGCAATTAATCCATCTATCTTCCTTTTACTTATCCCAATCCGCCTTAGTTCCTCAACTTCTCAGACTATCTTGCTGCTTTCTTGATCTTTTTGTGCCACCACTTCTCAACTATGGCGACTCTCTTCAGGGCTCACTTGTCTCTTGAATCCATTTCTTGTTGTTTCCCCCCCATTTTTCAAAGAACCCTTCCCCTCTCTCATGCCATGACTCTCACCCTGCCTCACCCTACCCCAAGCGAGGGTGTTTACACTGCCATTTTAGTTGGGGACATAACCAACATCCCTTCCTCCGTCACAAAAAACCTTAATCCATGGGGGGATTTCTCTGAGCAGCCTTCCTCTTGCGTCTTTATTGAAAATTTCCTCTACCCATGAGAAAGACTGGTGGTTCTCAGCTGCAAATTCAATTATGTATCCTTCTAATGTGGTGCTGACCCATAAATCCAAAGCTCGTTTAACTGGACAATCCAGCCTTTGAACTGTTTCTAGCTTTTCAATATCCCATGCATAGATCATCTTAATCTACCCTTGGAACTATAGAGCTTCTTGGAGCCTCTTTATCCAGTAGAAAAAAACTTCCGATAATTTAACCCAGAAAATCTCGTACTGGTCGCTTGATCTTTCTAAGTAAAAGATTGCTTCGCAAGTGTTTTCCACTGATTTTCTCCTCATTTCTGCTTCTTTCCATATGAAGGCTTCACCATTCCTTTCCCACCATTGATCAATACCATATCTATGGATCGACAAAAACATTCTCTCTTCAGGTTACCTTTTAACACCAGTCCTGACAATGAAACCATTTTGTTGGCGCGAGTCTGATCAGACCAGGGTCCTTCTCAGGTTACCAACAAAAGGTACTGTGTAGTCTAGAGCGCTGGCATTTTCATCTCCTACAAAGAGAAGAAGTATCACCCAAAGCACTGCTGAGACAAATAGATAGGAAATGGTATGGAAAAGACTTTAGAGGATCCATAGAGCCTTCAAAACTCATTCCAAATCTTGCGCAAGAGCTATAAATAGGTCTAAAACATACATGTGCAAGAATTGAACCTACTTACGTCACTAAAAGAATTTAAATTTAGAACCATCAAATAGAAATCATAAGCCATAAAGAGATACTGTAATGCATAAGTAAACACACAGAGACACATAATATTTGAAAATTTAGGTCCTTCTTCATATTATCTTTGGAATCTTTCTTTGATTACAGACTTGGAATTACACAGTAGTGCACTGCACAGAATCTTGGCTCTGGAATCAAGTCCCAGAGCTACAATTCTCAACCTGATAGATCCAATTCATTACAGACTCAGTACTGGACTTAACTCGACTTAAAATGGTCATCAACAACTAATCCGAYTGGTTAACACAACAAGAATGACTAAATCAATCAACTCAACCACAACATGACTAACCCTTTTACAATAATCCTGGCCAACCCTATTACAATTATGTTTATCTCTATATATAAGTTGGGTTGTGTCTTCCTTCTCATCCTGCACATTTTCTTGTTTTGTTTCAACCGTGTGTTTCTTAGCTGGCATTGCACTGACTTTCTTAAATATTTTTTGTTTCTCTTTCTCCAGGCCTCTAATGAAGCTTGCACAACCCATGTTTGGTCAAAACTTGCACAATTCCTTATCTAAAAATGAAGGGCCCCAACAATCATCGTCATCGATGTCATCATTTTCAACATCATCATTATCACCATCATCATAGTCATCATTATCATCATCATCATTACCATCATCACATTATCATTTTCATTGTCATTGTTATTATGATTTCAATTATCATTGTCATTATAATTTTTATTATCATTATCACTATCATTTTCATCATCATTATCATTATCATTGTCATTTTCATCATCATTATCATCATCATCTTTGTCATTTTCATTATCGTTGTCCTCAACATCATCATCTTCATCATCTCTATCATCATCAATATTATTATCGTCGTCATCATCATCGTCTTCATTATCATTATCATTGTCATTGTCATTATCATTATCATCATCATTATCATTGTCATTATCATTTTCATTGTCATTCATCATCATCATCCTCATAATCGTCTTCATCATCATTTTCATTGTCATTATCACCATCATAATTGTCATCGTTGTAATCATCATCATCATCATCATCATCATCATCATCATCATCATCATCATCATCATCATCATCATCATCATCATTGTCATCATCATCATCGCAGCATTATCCTCATCATCGTCATCATCAATGTCATCATCATTTTCATATTCGTAATTGTCATCATCTTTGTTGATGATGACATCCCTAATCCCTGTAACCACTTTACATCACACTACTATATTAATCATCATCATCATCATCGCCACTGTCATCATCATCATCATCATCATCGTAGTCATCATTTTCATCATCGTCATTGCCATGATCGTCATCATCATCATCATCATCATTTTCATTGTTATCGTGATGATGTAACACACATGATGGAGTTGTGGCATGATGATGGAATAGTCATGGAGTTGTGGCATATAAGAATATTTGGTCACCCGAATATTGATAGCCTAAGGAGAGTTTAAAAAATGGGTAATAGGTATATATTCCATAGTGTGATGTGAGAAAAGGAGGTTTATGCAATGCATGCGCTATGGGAAAGTATCACAAAGACACCTTCTTCTCAAATGATGAAAAACATATTAGAATCTTCTTGACCTTGTTTTGTCTAATGTGTGTGGACCAATGAATGGCTTGGATGTTGATTCTAATCCCAATACATTTGATGTAGCTTCATGTTACAAACAATGGGTCCTCCTCCTCCTAGTCCTCCTCCTCATCATCATATCATTTTGATTTTCTTCATCATCATTGCCATCATCGTTATTGTCCTTGTCACGATCATCATCATATCTTCATCATTGTCTTCATTGTCATTACTGTAATCAACATTGTCATCGTCATCCTCCTCCTCTTACTCATCATCATCGTCGTCATCATCATCGTCATCGTCATCATCATCGCCATTGTCATCATCATCATCATTTCCATTTTCATGGACACCAACATGAACTTGGAAAGGTGTGGCACATGATAAATAAAAAAATTGAAAATGATGCAGCCCATAACTAGAAAGTAAAAACATGTTGTGACTTAAAGGAAATACAGGGAACAAAACCTTTAAGATTGGATTTAGAGTAATCCAACTAAGAAAGGAAAGCTATCGATTGTCTCATCCTAACCTAAAATCATTTTTTGAAAAGGACTATATCAACTTTAATTATTGATGGGAATGAGCAAAAGGATTTTATAAGATAGAACCATTCTCACACCCCTACTAAATTGTGACATCCAACTAATCCAAATTGATGACACCAAAATATTTTATTTTCACTATGAGAAGTGGGGCCAACTAGTGCATATAGAGCTCACGATTATGATTCTAGTATTTACTATCATACAATAGTAATATATCCCATTTATTGAAGGTTTTTTTCTTGATATATATTGACAGTGATTCCAAGTCTTCTATCTCACATCTTCCACATTATGATGAGATTTTTCTAGGGACTTGTAGTTTTTCAATGTCATTTTAGTTTTTTCAAGTGATCTTGTATTGATGCTTCTTTTAACATGTGAGTGGCTTAGGAAATGGGTTAACTCAAACCTGCAAATTCAATAGGGACCACCATTTATTTCCATATAATAGCCTAAAATGTGTGTGTGCTTTGTCAATTTCTTAGTGGTAGTATATTACTCCTATTGTGCCATCTAGATGTGATAATATTGGTCATCATCATCATCATCATCATCATCTTCATCGTCATCGTCATCATCATCATCACCATCATCATAATCATCATCGTCGTCATTAATATTCATCTTCATGATCGTTAAATTCATGATTGTAATGATCGTCATGATTTTCATCATCATCAATATTGTCATCGTCATGCTCATCATCATGATCATCATTGTCATCATCATCATCATCATCATCATCATCCTCATCAATATTGTCATAGTCATTGCATTCATCATCGTTAAACAAGTTAAAGGACATGTGAGTTAGTGGTTATACATACCCTACCCCCTCCAGGGTTTGAACCTATGACCTATATTATAAATTAAATATACAATAATTATAATATATATTAATTATAGAATATATAATAGTCTATTATATATGTGTTATATATAGTTTATTATATATATATATATATATATATATATATAATTATAAAATTATATATATTTTTTATAATTAACCAAATGCAAAAAAATGTTACCAATCCGAACAAAACCCTCGATATCCCAACAAAAAGATCCCCATAGGTATTTCTAACCGCCTCGAACCTGACCTAAACTATTATAAAATCCAACAAAAAACCTCCAACCTCCCGACAACAAGACTCCCACAAGAATTTATGACCGACCCTACCCCGACTGCTAGCCACGCCAAAAAAAACCCTCCAAGCTCTTGACAACAAGACCTTGACAATGATTTCTAACTGGCTCGGCCTTGATTTCAAGAGAAAAAAGAGAATCAGTAGTGACAGAGAGAGAAAGAGGATTCCCTAGCTCCATCGTCATAGGAGACCCCACCTAGACTAGCAATGCTTCCAAAATCAGTAATTGTCTCAAATCCTTTAAAACCAAAAATCTAGAATTTCTTGGTTCCATGGTTTTGAATTGCTTGGTTCCATGGTGCCTTGTATTTCATGGTTCCATATTGGTTCCTTGGTTCATATACTAGACACTACAATAAATTCCATCATTTTGGTTCCATGGTGCCTTATATTTCATGGTTCCATGGTGCCTTCGTTTGTATACTAGACAGTGACATAAATTCCCAAAATTTTGGTTAACCACTTCAATCGCTTCATCGATTTGAAGATGATAGAAAGAACTAAATTGAATATGTTTCCACAATGTTTTTTGAATTGAAAGAACTAATATGAGAAATGTGAAATGCACTAATCTATCTAGCGTGTGATTGGGTTATACATCTAAATGCATTAAAACCCGTGTTTGATATTGTGTAAGGTATTTCAATATGTTGTTCATGTTTTTACAAATATTGAGGGTTTATTTTTTCAATAGAAACTTTAGTATTTGGAACTTAAGTATTTTAATATGGGTTGTTGGTAGTTGAAAAAGTTTTATAAACTAAATAAGCCATACAAAAACATTCCCTCATTATAGCGCTAGGCATATTGGTGCATTTATCTGTTGGCATGTTTGTAGGAAGAGTGTGCTTGTCATTGATGGAAAGAACAAAAAGCAGAGTAGAAGGAAAGAAATATCAGGAGGAAGAACGACAGTGGTCATTGGATCACCAATCTCGAATACCCAACAACCGTTGGATCATTCTAAGTGGAAGGACAAGATAAGCTAGAAGATAAACATTGTAGATAGATCGAGCCATCTATCTAAGAACAATATCGACAGACAACATTTTGTTTAGGTCAAAAGTTGTGAGGAGATTACTGCTCGGGGAATCTCACTTTGGAAGAATTGGCAACTTGAAAGTCTAATTACCCGAAGCCTGAAATCTGAAATGAATAGGGACTATCAGATCTAGAGAAAATGTGATGACCATTAGATCAACATCCAATGACTAGAGGAAGCGCAGAGGATAAGTACATATGTGTTCCATTGGATTTGAGCATCGAGTATCAACATCTATTGGATCCAAATATAAATGCATGAAGGTTAATCCTTTGGATGCACATAGCAGAGAGGACTTGTCAAAGTCCCGAAGTAAGCAAGGACCATCCATCATCAGGACTGATAGGTGGCACACGATCCACAACTCCAGAGTGAATCACTTCGGGAGTTTATGGTTGGAAAGGAAATGAAAGGTCCAGAAGTCCCGAAGGACGAAAGTCTGAAGTCTCTCTCATCCATCAATATAAGATACATTTTGGGAGTTAGGACAACCGTTAGATCCAGGAGAATAACATGTTTCACATGAGGAGATTCACATCAGCAAGACTACTTCAGCAACAAAACATGGTGCAATTAGATAATGACAAGTGTCAAGTTGAATTGACATTTCAAGTATGTGTAAATCACGAATTTGAGTGACATGTGGTAGCTATTCAGGTCATGCCACATCATCAAGTGACGTAAGCAAGTTACGTCACTGTGGGAGTTTCTACTTCAAGAGTTTTACCACCAATGATTAGACTAAAGTCCCAAAGTCCTGAACACCAAAGACCCGATGAAGAACCTAGACATTGATCGCCAGGAGGGGTACGTGTCAGAAGATTATGCATTCGAGTAGAAATACTATGGGAAAATGCGAAGGAGAAAGGTTTGAAATCATCGAAGCCCAAACAGTTGAAGCAACTGTGAGCCGTCGATCTACGATATGACAGGTGTCACTAGATCGCAAGCTCTGGGTAAAACGCTCAGAGGGAAGCTGAGCGAGGAGAAACTAAAATTTGAGAATGTCGAAGGGAGAAGTCTCGGAGTAGAGGATAGTTGTTGGATTAAAGAGGACATATGTCAGCATATATTCCATTTTAGAAGATATCCAGTCATAAGAAACGAGAAGTTGAGATTTGAAATCTTCGTAGTTCGGAGACCCGAAGGAGATCTCGACCGTTAATCCAAGAGGGACACGTGTCAGTGGATTTTCAACTCTAGAATATTGATGTACGAAGGAAATCAGGTTTTAAGAGTTGAAACTCTTGAAGCTCGGATCACTAAATCAATCACAACCGTTGATCCACAAAATTTGAAAGGACAGATCTGAATCGTCAGTTCAGGAGCACCGTCAAGATCACGAGATCGATGGTCCTGTCACATTGCGGGGATTGAAGGTGCATGAACATTAATGAGTTGAGGGTGGGACACAAGAAAAACCATGGTTTTGGAGAAAATACACGTGGAGGCTCGAGGTAAATTGCGGGGCGAAACACAGTTTGTTTTAAACCACCTTTGGACGCATCCGCAATCATTTGGTCACATGAGTTCATCGCCCAAGGTCATATCGAGAATGAAGCTAGTGCTCGCTAGGTGTTAGTTTGGAGTTCAGGAGTTCAGAAGTTAGGAAAGTCAGGGTTCGCTCACATCCAAATACCCAAAACACAAAGTCCCAAAGTGCTTGGCCCCAGGTCACAACCAACAATCATGTGGAGAGAGTAAATAGAGGAAGGAGCTAGCATTGCTAAGCTCCACCTTGAATATTAGGAGTTGGGAGAATTGATATGTCTCATGCCAATATTTCCAAAGTCATGAGTCATGAATCGCCTATTGGTTATACATATGGTCGCCATCGATGGTAACATGAAGGAAGGGGCTTAGAAGCCAAAAAATCCAAAAGTGACTGGTTGTAACTGACATAGAGGATGAAGATTTGCGACTGCCATAGAAGACAAAGAATCTTTGGATAATGACCACTGATGATGAAAAAATTTATGATAATCGCCAGAGAAGATGAAGAGTTGGAATTTTGATTAGGAAGAAGACTCGGTGTGAGAAAGACATGAAGAACAGAGAAGACAGTGAGTTTTTTCCTAAAGTGATGCATGTGGGTAGGATGAGACGGAGTGCATAACTGCAAGGGGAGATCCATGGTGTGGTGAAGAGAATGTGAAGGTAACACAGAGAATAAAAGGCAGAAGAGAAGTTGAACAATAGGTGGTGTTGAGTGTAGAAGGAAGCAGAGTAGAGCATAGAAGCAGAACGATGCAGAAGTGGAACAAAGCATAGAAGTTGAAGAAGGCAGAGGAGACATGTAGCTATAAAATACCATACCAGAGATAGAGAAAATAAGTAAAGTTTTGTAAGATTCAATCAGGGTGGTAAGGTGGTGCTAGGGAGGATTGCATTCCTCTAGATTCTAGTTGGTGCTAGAAGATATTCTAGGAGTTGGTGCTTCCATCTAGTGGGTTCTAGAGAAACCTAGGAGTTGGTGCTTCCATCTAGTTGGTGATAGAGAATTCTAAGATTTTGTTCTCTCTGCAAGTTGTAGCTTGCTATCAGAGGTTTTAGCCTCATATTTGAGTTGGATCTCAAAGACTTTGATGTACATGAAATTTGGAGCTTGATTGACATCCTAAGAAGAAGAGGTTTTCACCCTTATGGGTTTCCTCATGAAAATCAGTGTCCCTGTGTATTCTTTGTGATTGATAAAATATTGTATATCTATGCATGTTAAGTTATCAACAACACATTAAGTAATCATCTAAAAAGAATCAGAAAATAAAAGGAAAAGTTTCAATCTTATATACATAACTAATTCACCCCCCCCCCCGCTCTCAGTTATATTTCCAACAATTGGTATCAGATCCAGTGCCTTTGATCAAAGGTAGATCCATAAGCTTGAACATGACTAGTCATGATGGAATTTCAACTAATAGACCCCCTCTATTTGATGGAACACAATTTTCCTTCTAGAAAATAAGAATGAGAACACATTTAATGTATTTGGGTGTTGATGTTTGGGATGTCGTTGAAACGACATATGTGAAGCCTTTAGTCTTCGCCTCAAAATATGATAAGTTGGAGTTTATATTTAATGAAAAAGAAATGAATTCCATCCTCAGTGGAATTTCTGAAGCCGATTTTTTTAAAGTCATGCACTGTGATTCAACAAAAGTTATGTGGGACAAGATGATAAGTAATTATGAAGGTAATGAAAAGGTGAAAGACATAAAACTTCAGACTCATAGACTAAAATTTCAACAGTTAAAGATGGATGAAGATGAAACTATAAGTAAGTACTTCTTACGTATAGAAGAACTTATCAACACTATTAAAGGCCTAGGTGAAACGATCTATGAATCTTTTCTAGTCCAGAAAATATTAAGATCTCTTCCTGATAGATTTAACTCAAAGGTCTCTACTATAGAGGAAATAGATGATCTCAAAACGTTGACACTAGATTAACTTCTTGGAACCCTAATTGCTTATGAAATGAGAATCACCAAAGGTAAATCCACTACAAGAGAGGCATCTTTTAAAGTAGAGAAAAAGACAGACTCCGATATAGATGAGATTGAAGCAAATTTTGTGAGAAGACTGAAGAAAGAATTAGGTAAATACAAAGGTAAACTTCCCTTCAAATGTTTCAACTGTGGTAAGGTAGGTCATTTTTCATATAAATGTCCTCACAAAAGAAAGGATCAGACATATGACGATGAAGAGAAGAACAAACACAAGAAGGTCTATAAAGAGAATAATTTTAAGAAGAAAATCCTTTGTGTAAAAAATGATGATGATCCCTCAAATGATGAAAGCAGTGACTCTTCTAATGAAGATAAAATAAATGATATCATGCTAATAGATTTATAAGATCTAAACACTGAAGATATAGAAAGTGAGCTCGCTGATTGTGAAGCAAAAGTAGATATTGAAGGAGAACTTGTCAGTGCCATGGAAGATATTGATAGACTCAGAGAAAAGAAAAACAGTGACTACTCAGGTATGAGAAAACATGCAATGAACCATCTGAAGAAATTTCTCTATTTAAGGTTAAGTTAGAAGAATATAAGAATATTGAAGACATCCTCAAACAAAAATTGAAGGAAGCCAAAACAAAAGGTGAAAAATTGGAAGCTGAAGTAGTGACCATCAAAAAATATTTAGAGAAGTTCCAAGGCATATATCATCATAATCTGACAAGTATTAAAGCCTTAGAAGGATTAGCCTCCATTCTGAATCAACAAAAGAATTCAAAGTTGAAAAATGGTTTGGGTTATGAAGAGGGATCAAGTAGTTGTCAGCCAAGCAACAAAGAATCCATCAAGTTTGTCAAATCTACAACCATTGACAATAACAAACCTGCAGAAACAAAGGAAGAGAATCAACCCCCAAGGAGGAGTGAAGGAAAATATACCAGAATGGAATCTGTAGAACAAATAAATAATACACCCTCTACTCAAGGAAATCATCAGCATGGAGGAAATCAAACTACTCAAAGAAGACAACCATTTTCCAGGTACAAAGATTTTTTCTATGGATATTGTTTTTACTGCTCTAACTTTGGCCACAAAGTTGTAAATTATTCTTTAAGATTTAGAAATGAGCAATCGAGACAACCAAGGAATAAATATCTTCCACAACAAAGAATGAGGCAGCCAAGTAATGAACAACCACAGACTGCAAATCATGTGATGTATAGGAAAAGGACGCAGATTACATATAACAATTGTTATGATCCTTTATTCAATGAACTAGAATGTTACATCTTCCATAATTATGGACATAAAGCTACATACTGTCGCTTAAAAAACTATAATCTAGATTCAAATCACAGAGCTGAAAACATCAAGGTTTGGAAGAAGAATGAATATAACAAGTGTGGATTAGTGTTGTCAACTCAAATACAAAAATACACCTGGTATATTGACGGCGGATGCTCCAGTCATATGACAGGTCAAAAAAGTAAGTTCCTATTACTCAAAGAAAATAAATCAGGGAGTGTGACCTTTGGAAATGATGCTCCAAGAAAGATCATAGGTATAGGTATAGTAAGCTTAAGTAATGGAAGAAGCAAAGCTCAAGATGTATTATTTGTTGATGGTTTAAAGCATAATCTTCTTCGTGTCAGTCAGATATGTGACAGAGGATGTGAAGTCACTTTCATTGCCAAGAATTGTAAAAGAAAGACAGTAAACACAAGAGAGTTGATTGAAAAAGGGGTTAGAAATGAAAACAATGTATATTTTCTGAAGGAAGATAAGGAGAAATGTCATTTAAGAAAATTTGATGAAAGTTGGTTATGGCATAGAATCTTTGGACACCTAAATTTTGATCATATTGTCAAATTGAATAATGAAGGCACTGTGAAAGACCTTCCAAGAATATCTAAGCCTAATAACTATGTATGTGAATCTTGTCAAATGGGGAAGCTGACTCGTGCTCAATTCAAATCTAAGAGTTTCACATCTTCAGAGAAAACACTTCAAATTGTTCATATGGATCTGTGTGGACCATCACAAAAGGAAGGAATTGGAGGAGAATGTTACTTTATGCTAGTCATTGATGACTTCTGCAAACATACGTGGGTTTCCTTTCTAAGAGAAAAATCTGATGTGTTTGAGAAGTTAAAAAAGTTCAAGGTGTTAGCTGAGAATTAGACAGGAAGGAAGTTAAAGGAAGTTTGCTACGATGGAGGAGGAGAATTTATGTCAAAATATTTCAAATAATTCTGTGACAAACATGGAATTAAAAGAGAATATACTATTCCATGTACTCCTCAACATAATGGAGTTGTAGAATGCCAAAATAGATCAGTTCAGCAGATGGCAAGGGATATGATGAGTGAAAGGGACATTTCACAAACCTTCTAGGTGGAGGCTATTCACATGGTTGTTCATATTGTAAACAAAGTGCATCTAAGGCCAAACAATGATAAAAATCCATATGAGTTGTGGTTTGGTCGACTTGCATCAATCAAGAACTTCAAAGTATTTAGAAGTAAATTCTACATCAAGAATAATGATGATCATCTGGGAAAATTTGATAGTAGAGTTGATAAATGTATATACTTAGGATATGCAGCGAACAGTAAAAGATACAGATGCTTTAACAAAAGAATGCATAAGTTAGTAAACTATATTGATGTTCGAATTGATGAAGAAGCTCTTGTAAAATATCAACAGAGAATAAGCACTAAGACAGATTCAAAAGATGATGAGAATAATGAAGATAAAGAAAAACAAATCTTAGAGTCACAAGAAGGTGATGAATCAGGTGGAGAAGAGACACACATACAAAAAGATTTAGGACAACAATCAACATCAAATCCTTCCTCCAGAATTACTCAAAAGAATCACCCTGAAAGGTAGATAATTGGTGAGAAATACAAAGGTGTACAAACCAAGAGAAGGATAATCAAAGACACTGAGAAATCACATATAGCCTTCATATCCATGGTGGAACCTAAAAAATTTAATGAAGCCAGTAAAGACGTAAATTGGTTAAAATCAATGAATGAGGAACTGGACTAGATTGAAAAGAATGACACTTGGGAACTCGTTCCTAGGCCAACAAATAAAAATGTGATAGGATCCAAATGGGTCTACAAAAACAAGATGAATGAGTAAGGAAATATTGTAAGAAATAAGGCTAGATTGGTCTGCAAAGGATATGCTCAAATAGAAGGACTGGATTTTGATGAAATATTTGCTCCCATAGTAAGATTAGAAGCTATTAGAATGTTTCTTTCATATGCTTGTCATAAATAGTTTAAATTATATCAAATGGATGTCAAGTCAACATTTCTAAATGGAGATCTAAAAGAAGAAGTCTATATGGAACAACCAAAGGGTTTCCAACTGTTAGATAACCCTGACCTTGTTTGCAAGCTGAACAAAGACTTGTATGGGTTGAAACAAGCTCCTCATGTGTGGTATTATAGACTAGATAAGTATCTTCAAGACAAAGGGTTCAAGAGAGGAACAATTGACAACTTTATATATATCATAACAGAGAGCAACGATTTGCTCATTGTGTTGGTCTATGCATATGACATCATTTTCAGAAGCAATAATGCTTCATTGGTACAATGGTTTTCTTCTACCATGCAGTCTAAAATTGAAATTTCTATGATAGGGGAGCTGTCCCTTTTTCTTAGTCTGCAAATTACTCAGATGTCTAAAGGAATATTTCATTATCAGGAGAAATATCTAAGAGAAACATTGAAAAGGTTTCAAATGGAAGATTCTACACCGATGAGCACACCTATGGTCACTGGATGTAAGTTAATAAAGGATGATGACTCACCTGATGTTGATCAGAGTTCATATAGGTCTATGATAGGTAGCCTATTTTACATCACAACCTCCCGTCCAGACATAATGCATGTTGTTGGAATGGTAGGAAGGTATCAGGCTACACCTAAACAAAGTCATTTGTTAGTTGTCAAAAGAATATTCAAATACTTGAAAGGAACAATGAACTATGGCCTATGGTATCCTAGGAATCAGAACTTTCAACTTTCAGTCTATTCAGATGCAGATTGGACTAACTGCATGGATGAAAGGAAAAGTACGAGTGGAGGTGCATTCTTCTTAGGGGATTCCCTTGTAGCATGGTTGAGAAAGAAGCAAGGTTCCATTTCCTTATCAACTACAGAAGATGAATACATTGTAGCTTCCACTTGTTGTACCCAAGTATTGTGGATGATTCAGACCCTTGCAGACCTGGAGGTAAAATATACTGCATAGATCCCAATTCATTGTGATAATACTAGTGCGATTAGTGTGTCAAAGAATCCTATATTTCACTCCAAGACCAAGAATATACCCATCAAGTATCACTTCTTGAGGGAACAGGTGACCAACATTGTTGTTTATTTGCATTATATTCCATCCAAAGATCAGATTGTTGGCATCTTCACTAAACCACTTACAAAAGATCATTTTGAGTATCTACGCCAGAAGTTGGGCGTGACCTCGTTATCAAGCTAAATAATTTATCTGATCAGGGGGGGAGTGATCCTAGTATATCTGATCAGGGGGAGCATAGAGTCACTCTCTATTTTCTTTGACATTGATGTCTGTTTATGGATAAATTCGTTAGTGCGGATACAGACCAATCTCCCCAGATCCACCTGAATCTGGAACAAAACAGGACAGAATATACCGCTTTCCCTAGATCTAACTATTGAATTAAATTGGAAGTGAGAATAAGAGACATACCTCGTAATCGCTTCCTTAATCTTTGTTGCTCCTGCTTCGCTCCAGCGCTCTTGTGCAGTCAAAATCAAAACATCACAAACCAACCAAAGTGAAAGCATATAATATATTCAATAGCTAATCTATACATATGATCAAGGAGTTATGTAATAAAGTAAATCTAACTTTATGGGAAAGAAACATATTACTGTATCATATTAAATGTGAAAGAGAGATTAC
>ML776655.1:344617-396494 GCA_009831015.1 Picea engelmannii | reverse complement strand
TCATCTTGTACTGGAACATTTAAGTGGGGTAAAAGGAGGTTGCCCCCTCGAAGAGGCTTATTATCTGAAATTATCTCTTTTTCAAGGCATTGAGTACTTTTTCTGAGGTTTTTCTATGCTATATTGATATTTGGTTCTTAACACAGATTCTCAGGTCATGCCATGTCATCAAGTGACGTAAGAAATTTACATCACTGTGGGAGTTTTTACTTAGAGATTTTTACCACCAAGGATTAGACTAAAGTACCGAAGTCCCGAATGCCGAAGACCTAAAGAAGACCCTAGTCATTGATCGCCAGGAGGGGTACGTGTCAGAATATTACGCATTTGGGTGGAAATACTATGGGAAAATGTGAAGGAGAAAGGTTTGAAATCGCCGAAGCCCAAACAATCGAAGCAACTAGGAGTCATCGATCTACGAGAGGATAGGTGTCACTAGATTGCAAGCTCTAGGTAAAACGCTTAGAGGGAAGCCAAGCGAGTAGAAACTAAAATCTGAGAATATCAAAGGGCGAAGTCCTAGAGCGGACGATAGTCATTGGATTAAAGAGGACAAATGTCAACAAATCTTCCATTTCGGAAGATATCTAGTCAGAAGAAACAAGAAGTTGATATTTGAAATCTCCGGAGTCCGGAGACCCAAAGGTGATCTTGACCATTAATCCAAGAGGGACACGTGTAAGTGGATTGTCAACTCCATAAGATTGACATATGGAGGAAACCATGGTTTGAGAGTTGAAACTCGTGAAGCTCGGATCACGAAATCAATCACAACCGTTGATCCACAGAACTTGAAAGGACATAATTGAATCGTCAGTTCAAGAGCACTGTCAAGATCGTGAGATCGAGGGTCCCATCACATTACGGGGATTAAAGGTGCATGAATGTTAATGAGTTGATGGAGGTCCGTAATCGAAACCATAATTTTTTATAAAGGACATGTGGAGGCTCGAGGTAAATTGTGGGGCGAAACACAGTTTGTTTTAAACCACCTTTGGACGTGTCTGCAATCACGTGGTCACATGAGTTCGTTGCCCAAGGTCATATCGAGAATGGAGCTAGTGCTCGCTAGGTGTTAGTGTAGATTTTGGGAGTTCAAAAGTCAAGAAAGTCAGGGTTGTCTCACATCCAAATACCTAAAATGTGAAGTCCCAAAGTGCTTGGCCCCAGGTCACAGCCAGCGGTCACGTGGAGAGAGAAAATAAAGGAAGGAGCTAGCATCGCTAAGCTCCACTTCGGATATCAAGATTTGGGAAAATAGAGATGTCTCATAACAATATTCCTGAAGTCATGAGTCACGAAGTGCCTTTTGGTTAGGTGTATGGTCGTCGTCAATGGTCACGTGAAGAAAAGGGCTTAGAAGCCAAAGAAGCCAAAAGTGTCTGGCTATAACTGATAGAGAAGACAAAGAGTTGAAATTGCCAGAGAAGCCAAAGAATATTTGGATAACGACCACTAATGATGAACAGATTCAGGATAACTACCATAGAAGACGAAGAGTTGGAATTATGATCAGACAGAGGACTCGATGTGAGAAATACATGAAGAACAAAGAAGATAGTGAGTTTTTTCCTAAAGTGATGCATGTGGGTAGGATGAGACGTAGTGCATAACTAGAAGGAGATATATGTCAAATGGTGAAGAGCATGCAGAGGCAACATAGAGCATAAAAGGCAGAAGAGAAGTTGAATGATAGGTGGAGTAGAGGTAGAAGGAAGAAGAGCAAAGAATAGAATTAAAACGATGTAGAAGAAGAACAAAGCATAGAAGATGAAGAAGGCAAAGAAGAGATGGAGCTATAACAGACCATACCAGAGACAAATAAAGTAAGTAAAGTTTTGTAAGATTCAATCAGGGTGGTAGGATGGTGCTAGGGAGGATTGCAGTCCTCTAGATTCTAGTTGGTGCTAGAAGATATTCTGGGAGTTGGTGCTTCCATCTAGTGGGTGCTAGAGAAACTTGGGAGTTGGAGATTCCATCTAGTTGGTGATAGCGAATTCTGAGAGTTGGTTCTCTCTACAAGTTGTAGCTTTCTATCAGAGGTTGTAGCCTCATATTTGAGTTGGAGCTCAAATACTGTGATGTACATGAAATTTGGAGCTTGATTGACATCCTAAGAAGAAGAGGTTTTCACCCTTATGGGTTTCCTCATGAAAATCAGTGTCCCTGTGTATTCTGTGTGATTGATCAAATATTGTATATCTATGCATGTTAAGTTATCAACAACACATTAAATAATAATCTAGAAAGAATCATAAAATAACAAGAAAAGTTTCAAGCTTATATACATAATTGATTCACCCCCCCCTCTCAGTTATATTTCCAACATTCTCATTGTCCATATTTATGTGTTAACAATGTTTGTCTGCTATTGGAAAGGCATTGTATTTGCTAATATTTTGTTGTTTACCCTTGGAATCTTGACAAATGTGACACATATCCACATACTTAGCCATCACTTTAGCCATGCTTGGCCAATATTAGTGTTCTTCTAGATGTTTTAGGGTTTTATCCATATCAAAATTCCCACCAATACCTTCAAAATTTTCTTCATGTATAAATGTTTCTTGTTAAAATTTCAGTGTATGGTAAGAAGATTCTACACTAAAAAATTCAAACCCTAAAACTAAGAAACTTAAAGCTAATAAATGCCTATCAAAAATGTGAAATATGAATGGTAGATTCTACAAAGATGTCAGAATGAAAAATAAAAACACCAAGCACAAATATGAATTCTCAATTACCCATCTCTCTATAAACTCAATAAAATAGAAACTACAATCCAATATACTTACAACCTCACTATCTAACTTTGACTTGTACTCAAAACTGAATACTCATTCATCCTGACTTTATTTTATAGAGTAAGAGAGGTTAGGGTATATAAAAATAAAATGAATACCACCCCTATGGTGTGAAAAAACCTAACCCTACTCACTTCCTAAAATAGTTTTCCCATAAATATAATATGCCGGTGTATATAAAAAGAAAGTTTCCTAGAAATCGAGACCTAGATAAAACTGGAACACCTCTAGCTCATGTGATTTTATCTATTAGAAAATGTACTACCACTGGAAAAACACTCTTTTCTAAATAATACAAAATAAATACCTTTCTAAGTTAGATCTCGGAACTACACCTAAAATTCAAGATAAACTACAGTGTATAATTGTGGAAAAGAACACTAAAAGTGGAAGGCAATTTTTAATTAAAGAAATCTAAATATCGAGTTTTATAAGGCTGAATCATACTAGACACTGCAATAATTTCCATAATTTTGGTTCTATGGTGCCTTGGTTCCATGGTTCCTAGCTATGCTCCATTTCTACATCAATTTTGGTTCCATGGTGCTTGGCTATAGTATAATGCTGCCAGAATTTTGGGAATTTATTGCATTGTTTTGAATTTCTTGGAAATGAAAAATGAGACGCACCAATTTTAAATTCAAGATACCTAGATCTCCCATAGCCAACCCTCTCCCCTAATTTGGACCACCACTTCTACACATTTTACTAGATCATTCCCAAACCAAGTGGAAATTATTAATAGATAGGGTTACTGCCTCTTGGGTTTACCTTGGTTTTGGTAGAAAAATACCCTTTTTATTATGTATCTGTGGTAAATAAAGTATGAAATACATGCCAAGTTAAAATTTACATGTCATAAGAACCAAATTTACATATCATTAGAGGATGCACTAGAATAAATTTGGCCAATGATCCTAATGCCTACTATAGATGTCTTTACAATAGGAATTTCGTCTTTCAACTCAGCCTGAAATGGATTGAAACAATGCATGCAAAACAATCAAGAAGCCATGTCTTAGTTTCCTATATATTTATCTTTCAAAACATTTGTTTAACAGGTAGGTGAACATAACCTTCATAAATATGCACATTAAATTCTCTGGGGCTAGATAAATTAATTTGTGTTGAAACCTACTAAAATACAACAATATCAACTAATTTCTTACACCTATACATGATTAGGATTTCTGAAAATAAAAATTGCATAAGTTCTTTGATCCTCCAATTGCCACCAACAAATATTCAGTTGTAAGTTTTGAAAAGACATTAACCTCAATGGAATTTTCAAACTGAGATCCTACACCAGCCTAAACTCAAGACTTCATTACTCTTGGAAAGACAAATATGTGGTTGTGAACCCTAACGAAATATGAGGAAAATTACCTTACAAGATTCTATCAGATATTAAATTATTTTCCCACACTTGCATGCATGCATACACATAAGCGAACTCTCAAAAACAAAAGCCCACGGTGTCAGTTGAAAATCTATGAGTTCCTCCATCCTTTGTCACACCCTCCCCAAAAAACAACAGACACATACATTTAACTTTTTTGCAACTCTCAAAGGTTTTTTATTATTCTATAATTTCCTCCCATGATGAAGAAACAGTCTTAGCGATATTATAGGATCATTTCTCCATGACCAACTTGCATGCCAAAGAATTATGCTATCAATATCAACAACAAGGTTTTAAGCCTGAACAACAAAATTATCTTCAATCATAAATGATGCATCATCAAAATGTTTTCAAATATATATGATACAACATATGATGATTATGTTTCAACAACTACTTACACAAGTTCAACAGATGAAAATCGAATAGGAAGTTCCTATGTTGCAAACAATCACAACTTTTTCAGTGAGAAAAGATTATCATTTCTTCTATTCATTTCAAAATTTGAGGTTCACATGATTTCTTTCTATTCAAAATCTATAAGGTATACTCGTTGATCATTTGCAACTTCCTGCAACCTCCCTTTATGGAATATTTGAGTGGCCATTCATATTGTAGTTTGAAACACATACTTGTATTGTAGCTTGAAAAATTGTATCTTGTAACCCAGACACATGGAAAAATTTGAAATGTTGCAGGGTGATCGTGGGAAGGGACCAGTCATCTCGCATTAGGTAAAGCATTGATTTTATTATGAATTTCCATGGATAATAATTCAATTAACTTGTTTTTTTTAATCCATATGAGCACATCATAGCACTATGATCTGGGCGATGAAATATTTGATTCCCTAAACCCAATGGAAACAATTATAAAGGGATTGCAAAAGGAAAACAAAGAACTCCTTCAATTGGCTAGTTGTAATCCTACAGAGGAGACTAGAGAAAGGATGAGAGTTTTAGAGCAGACTATATATCAATATGTGGTAAGCACCATTTTTAAAATAGATTATGTATGACATATATTAATTCATGAATTTTTGCTTGGTACGTTTATATGAGCTAAACCAAAAATAGTTTCTTTATACAAGAATATTTGGAACCGACGCAACATCATGGTCATGGGGACACTGTTGGTAGTAGTGGTGAACAAACCCCACAATGCCCTAGCATGAACCACAATCCTTCGAGGCTATTTGCCTCTCTATCTATATCTTAGACAACTACATCTCTCGATGCCTATGAGATTCCCCCACCATACATGCCATACCATGGCACACAGGGATGACTTTAAGGATGGAAATTTATTTTAAAATGTAGAAACCTTGGCAAATCTTACTAATCCTTCATATGTAAACTATAAAGGATTGGCGATATTTTTGTAAAAATATTCAAATTTCTAAGGATTTTGTATAGTTTTTATAAAATTTTGGCGATTTTTAAGGTAAAATAATTTTATCCTATAGAATTTGGGCGAATCATTTTTAAAATAACAAATATCGTTTTTGGAAAAACCATGGAAAATTAGCCTATGAGCGAAATTTAGCCCCTAAAATCATCCCTAATGGCACACCTGGTGTTGTTGATGGAAAAAATCATGAAGAAGAGTCCCCTCACTGCTATCCTTGAGCAACTTGTATTAAAAGCATGAAAATAGTATCGGTCAATTTTTTTATGGATCAAAACTTGGTTCCCTTGAACATACAACAAATGCCATTTAGTTATTAACTTAGTTAATTCCTATTATTTAATTGAAACATGCATCTTTCAAATTATTTTAACCTGACCATCATATTGTTTTGGTAGGAAACAACATTTTTTTACAGGTCCTTGCATGACAAGGCCTTAGAGATTTTTGGGCCCACCATTCACACATGGTGGAATGCCGAGAAAAAATAATTGAAAGACAAACTTATGAATGATTTGGTCGGCATGTTTGGTGATTTGTTCAACAAACATGATATCACCGATAAGGTGGGTACATATTTGAAATATGTCAGAGATCAATATAGGAGTAAATTGAAAAAAAACCTAAGTATAATTGTCTTATCACCATTTCCAAAAGGGAATGGAAGAATATACAGGACGACGCAAAGGAGATTTTTTTGATAAAATAAAGAAAGACACCACCTGTACCTAGAAGGTAAATGCTATTTTGAATTGAAAATGTTGAAATTTCTTTATTTGATCTCTAGAAAAAATTGCATTGTATAAGTACATATTTGAAAAAAATTTGTAGGATCCCAGAAACGTCGAAAGCCACCAAGGCAAGAATGGGAAAACATGGGCAGCACAAACTTAGCCAAGGTGGTTACATGATATTTAAATCTCAAATTGTAAGTACCGAATGATTTTACCATATTATTCATATCATCATGCAATTTTTTTTAGTTGCATCCAATAAGAAAAATCCATTGTATTATGCAATGCAGGGAGATACGTTCAATAGTGCAGCCACCAAAGAAGACATGAATATTGACTTCAAGTTCAACTTTCAAGTAGTGGTTGAACGTCAAAAAAGCATGGGGGAAACAAAATCTACTGACCATTTGAATGAGATGGTAAGTAAAATGACAAGACTATAATTTTTTATTACTTGTAACATATATAGATGATTGATTTATCACATCAATTAATGTGCCTATTTGTTTTAAGCATGCAAGCAATCCCAGTTCATTCAGAAACACTACTATACAAGAACTCCATGATTCTATTGGTGTGTAAACCCATCATGGTATGTGTATTTAAAATCAATTGTATATATTGATGATTAGCAATATTTAGTTGCAAATGGTGTACTTATAAAGTTTTTTGTTTCAATAACATCGCATGTATATGAGGCCGGTAATCTTGGAGAAGAGGAACCGACGAAAACCCAACCAATGGTTTCGAATAATCCTCAAGGTAAAAAACACAGTCATGATATTTGTATTAATGAAATACTGCTATGAATAATAATAACTAACCATGTCCTTTTAACGCTTTTTGTTGTTGTAGTGGATGTCGATGTACCGCAACAACAACCACTAGTACGTCTTACTACTAGAAGTAGTACAATGGTAGAGATGACAGATATTCGTGCAGAATTGAAAAAATAGAGTCAAGCAACTGAAGGGGTTGATGACAATGATACTGATGATTTACTAAATTTTGTTTTTTGGAAAAGAAGAAACAAAAGAGGAAATGATTGTAATTTTTTTAGGGAAAAATTTATTAATATAAATTATTAGTTGTACGTTGTTTGTTTAAATTAATATGCATGATTTGGTATGGGGAATTGATAGTGATGCGAGGGGGGGAGGGGAAAGAGGATATTCCACCTTCATGTGGTTGGCCCTGTTTAGTAGACAATAATTTATTCTTGAAACCAAGAGGAGTTCATTAAGGTATTCTTATTATCCATTTAATGATATTGTTTTTAGAGATTATTGAATGTAATTTGATGTGGCCTTTTATATTCTCCCTTAACATTGATGTTTCCCAATGTTCAATGTGCATAAATACCTATTTCGAGTACTTGGTGATGTATAATGCTTGCTTGAGTTAGCGATTGATTCAATGAACATTGACAACAATATTGATAAATCAGATGGCAGGAAAAAAGTGAGTTGCAATTTTAAAGTTTCTTGTACTAAGTTTGATTAATTTCTTAGTTTAGCCTAGGTTAATGATTATTTTCTTTTACAGTTAATGATGTATACTTTTTATAGATATCTAGGTAGACATTTTTTATGATAAGTTATACAAAATTTGAATTAGTGATTAATTGGTTTAGATGAAAAATAAAGGATGAAATATATTCAGTGACGAAATCTACAATAATAGACTACAACTACTCATGCTTGGAACATCGATGGTTGACTACAAGCACTGGTGAAACTAAATGCAGAGGACAAATTCACCATCTAGCCATAGGAATTCCTACTCAAATGCTAACCTCAAGTTGGGATGATGATGTGAGAAGGGAGAAATTGCTTCAAAATGGATCTATCTCACATTTACCAACAATGTATGAATCTCATGAGCATAGTTGTAGTAAACTAACCAACTAAAGCCATTGATTCCTATCTAGCATCCTTGCTAGAAAAATCAGAAGGAGGATTTAATGCCATCAGGTTTGAAGAAACCTAAACCATTGTAGCCACATACATTTTCCTGACCTCCTCTCTATATCAAGGAAATAGACGAAATTTGTACTTAGAAAATCTTGTCAACCTACTTGTTGAGAACGAAAAGAGTTGTAACAACACAATACTTCAACAATAATTGTGGTACTGTTACAAATATTGAATACCTTGTCAATGCACTTTATAGAACAAGGTGTCCTTTTTATCCTCCCTACTAGAGAAAGTGAGATTTTTGATGGCACAACAATGACAACCTTGTTTTGTCAATATTTCATTGATATTCCTCTTGGGAGTGGGTAAATTGACTTGTATATGCAACACAAATGTTGGATATGAATCCCTTCATAACGCTAGAGACATGTAGAGAGTATGAATAAAAGGGTTCACTCATATTTGTAGAAAAATGTAGAGCTTCTCTCTTCATCTCCAATATTTCTAGTGCTTTAATATCTAGGTGATTCATAGAAGGTCTCTTGATTAGTTCTTGGGTAAACATTGACATTGATAAGTCATCTTGATGGCCAAGTAGACTTCAACCAAATTTAGTGACTTTAATACCCATGCCAAATTTTAATAAAGTTGGTGACTCCTAAACCCATTTTGACTTTGAATCTGCTTGGTGTCTTCAATGCCCATGTTGACTTTGACTCATCTTAGTGACTCAAAAACATTACTCAACCTCGACAAGGTGATTGGACAAAGAGATTCTTTGTGTAATGTACCAACACATTCATTTGGTGGGCTCTAATTTTTTTTCCATGTTTCTTTCTTTTCACTCTAATATCACTATGTAATGACCCAAATGTGATTACTTAATGGGGTTTTAAACATTTTATTTTGTACTTATATACCAATTTATTTCCAGTCTAGAAAGACATTTCAAATTGATGCCATCCTACAAGAATCCTACATGCCTCTAGGATGTATTATGAGAGATATGGGTATTGCAGTCCTTATTGGTCACCTGGAAATTGGTTGTCTTATAGGTCTAACATCCTTCCTAAATGATATTTGTAAGAATCCAAAACACCCTAGCTTCAATAATTATTTGTTTGAGTGAGTTGTTTCCTTAACAAGAAGATCATATAAAAGAGAACCATGATTGATTCCAATTTTTTAGGAATTTTTTTGTCTTCTCTTAAAAACCATTTTGGTTCATGATGTCACTAAATTTGTATCATATTCTCTTCAATTGTTGGCTCATCTTATTGATATAAATTGGTCTCCTCTTCCTACAACCTACATGTATATGTTTTTTCGTTTGTACTTTTATACCAATTTATTTTAGTCTAGCAAGACATTTCAAATAGATGACATCCTATAGGCATCCTATAGGCCTATAGGATGTATTATGAGAGTTGTGGGTCTAACATCCATCCTAAATGAGGTATGTAAGAATTCAGAAAAACATATAAGTTTCAATCATTATTTATTTGATTTAGTTGTTGCCTTAATGATAATATTCTATGAAAGAGAGCCAGGATTGATTCCAATTTTTGTGGAAAAAATGTTTCATGTCATACAAACCATTTTGGTTCATGATTTCACTAAATTTGTACCATAACTTATTCATTTGTTGGCTCGACTTATTGAGATAAATAACCCTCCTCTTATTACAAACTACATGTATATTTTCATCTTTTCTCTCCCTTGAGTCCTAGCAAAATAAAGTCAATGTCCCAACCCTTGTATCATTATTGCAAGCCTATTTACAACAGTTCCCTCGAAAAATAACTCAGTAGGGGCCTCTGAGTCAAGTGTTGGGAATATTTAACAAGAATATAATATTATTTTCTAGTATTTGAGTGATGTGCATCCTTATATTAAGGTTTTGGACTTGGAAAGATATGTAATCCTATAATAATGGCATTTTCCTCTTTAACAAAGTGGGAAATTTGTTCTCACATACTCTAATTTTTGGGTTTTTTCATGGTTCTATCTTTTCTTTATATCGCCAATAACAAGATTTTCCTTACCTCTATCTCTAATGTATTTGGTATTAGATCAGTAATGTCTTGTTTTAATCCTTTTCACTTAGATGTTAAGGTTATTTGGAGATTTCCAATGCTCTCATTGAAGTCCTCAAACTACAACCTAGGGTTTTCACCTCCACCTTCCATCTAGACACCATAATATCATTACCTAAGTATGAAGGATAAATGCATAAATATTCTTTGGATTCATAGATACATAACCTCACTATCTACTTCCAAACCTACCCAAATATGGATTCATAGGTGGTTGTAGTTTCATCAATATCATTGGAAAATTGTACAGTAGTTTATTTAAGTATGCACCAAGATCTACCTCTAACTTTGGATCAGATATCGAAAATAGGTACTTGTTCTTAAGTACTTCAATTCTAATATACTTCTTATTTTTACCTCACACTAGTTTACAGTTTATCAACAACAACTATCACACAACAGACACATCAACCTGACACCTCCTAACCTTTTACATGCACATATGGAACACATAAACTTCTCATCCCAATGATGGGTGCATCATGAACATTTGGAGTAACCATATTCTTCACCACAACAACACTTCTAATATAGGGATTCACATTCCTACAACATTGACATATCGAGGAAACAGACCATGGGAATCTACATTCACAACACAAAAACACATTCCTTATAGTCTCTTTCCTCCCATTTTCAATTTTCATAAACTAGGAGGCACAAGCTCTACATCAATAATTTCATTGTACAGATCATGTCGGAGAGAGTGAAAATATCCATATCCAGTAGAGAGAGATGATAAACAACTTTGTATTGGTACTAGGAGTACCTCCTCTGGGTTTTCAACCTAGCTCACCATCATCCCAAGCACTTCAACTCGTCACTAAACCAAATACAAAAGGAATAATCATCCATATGTTGTTAATTATCCTAAAATACATAATTTGACAACATGCCTTTCTACAATTGCAGTTGTTTCTATCAGTAAAATTTATATCAACATTTTTTATGTTACTTTTTATATCTGTACACTTAGTATTTTTCTTTTCAAATATGGATTATGTACTTAAATACATGCACTCTGGATCTCCCTGGGTTTATTTTCAGGTAGGCTCCAACTTTGTCACTTACAGGATCCTAAGACAGAGGCGCATCTTGGTCTAGAGATTAAATTTTCTCAACTAGAAAGTTGGCATATCACTACTTGTTGTTCCATATGGAAACATTTGGAGCCATATTGTCAATACATGCAAATCAACACAATTGTTGACCCATATGGATCACCACTCATATAAAGGGTGGAAGGCATACATGTCTATATGTTACGAATTGTATCATGATCCATATTTTATTGTTTTACACATGCTTGCTGAAATTGATGGTCTAAATGAGACTACCCAGGTATATCAAATTTTGAGTTTGACTTAGCACTTTTGTAGTTTATGAACTTAACCTTTATATAAATGAAGATCTGTTATTTTTTTCTATATTTTCTTTGTGTACAAGTGATCCATACTTATCTTCCTTTAAATATGGAAATCACACATGGAATATATGATACAATGACCATTTCAAATACATTTGAAACACTACAAATAATTCTCATGGTCTAAGGAATGGTCTAGGGACAAACATGATGATATAAGGCTAGACACATTTCTATAAGAACTCATGGGCCATGTGTGATGCCTTATACCACCACACATGCCCTAGATAGGGAACCTTTAGCCTATGATTGATATGTGGCCACCATTTCAAGGACTATTGTACCAAGGATGGTTTTCTAGGTTCATTTCATGTTCTATGCATTAGATATGGGGTATTGGGCTATAAAATTTTCCTTTATATCTCATGGACCATGTGCAGGTCCTAGACCAATAAATAAATGGGGTATGCTTATCATTTTGAGGTTTTCACTTTAACAAATTACCAAGGCCAAAAGACCTAATCTTGGGCCACACCATTTTCCTTTATGTCTCATTGTCCATGTATAAGTTCCTAGACCACAACAACATTGAGATACGGTTGCCATTTTGATTTTTTCACTAAAACATTTTACCAAGGACAAAAGACACAATTTTAGGCCATAAAATTTTCATTTATGTCTCATGGGCCATGTGCAAGTTCCCATGCCATTGCATAGGTCCCATTAGAAAATATGTTTACTGTAAGAGAGATATGGTGTCTATTTAAACATTTGTAACATCTATGATGATTGTCTTTGTCTCGGCCATGTTATAGAGTGTAAAAATTGGCTATATGTCCATACTAATTTCCTTTGGGTCTCATGGATCATGCATGGTGACCTAGAATCACATAAAGTAGTGTGAAGGATCATTTTTGGATATCCTAAAGTTTAGAATTCAAGAGAGAGTCTAGTATTAGAAAGTATTGTAAGTCTGAGTCTAGTTAAGTTGTTTGGAATATGTTATGAAGTCGCTTAAACGTATGCTTCTAAAACCTCTAAGTGATAAATTGATATGTATTGTAATATCTCCCTTCTATTTGAGGTCTGAGCCTTTTTGTGTGTTCCTACATCAACTTTGTTGAATGTTGCAACTATTATGCCTGGTTCTAGAGGATCTTGTATTGGCTATGTAAGTTTGGTCCTCCATTTTGCAGTTATGGATGAAGGGAGATTGTGGTATAAGCATCATTATGTTGTATATATAGTTTATGCAAATACTCTCTAATAATTGTATCTGCAATCAAATATATAGTTGTTTGATATATATATATATATATATATATATATATATATATATATAAGTCTATTTTTTGAATTATATGAGAATTTATTGTTGAGGTGAGACGATCACTAGAGAAATTGGTATCACATCCACTTACATATCAACTATTGCGTGGAGAAGTTGTAGTAAATATTTATATCTTTAGAAATCAATTACACTTTAGGGAATTGATGATTGATATGACCATGGGAAGGTGCAAGAAGACCTAGTAAGTCAAATATTTGCATCCCTTATTGGTCTAAAGGTTCTTTTGATATGTACAATTATTTATAGCATAAATTTGCATAAATGGATTCTGAATCTAGTGCATCCCAAAATTATTTATTTGGTTTTAATAATTATCTTTCAAATAGATGGCATCCTATAGGCCCATAAGATGCCTATAGGATGACATATCTACCCACAGGGGCCTGTAGGATTCCATCTATTCCACAGGCCCATGTGGGAAGAGATGGCATCCTAAAGGCTTGTAGGATGGTACAATCTATAAGATTGGGTAAATATACATTTCATGAGTAATGTATTCTATATTTTATGATTTTTCAAGGCAAATATGAAGCATTCCCAATTTGAATCTAAATACAATTGAAGAAGGGATTAATTTCTTTGTTGGTGCTTCACGATTTGGTATATATACAACACTTAATTTTTGGGTTTAATGCTGACTCCTTTAGTGCCTAAATCTGTAAGACCCTAGATCTTGAACAATGGAACTCAACAAACTTCAATAATCTTTACAATAAATAATTTTTATTACATTTAATTTATTGTAGAGGTACAATAAAGCAATTTTGTGTTAATTTTGTTATATTTTCTGACCTTCTTCCCTCAACAATTACTTTCTTTATGAAATCTTCCCATGAATGGTTTGGAATATTCAAAATTTCTAAATGTTCGAGCAGGATCACAGAAGCTAGTGGCTTGTCTCCCAAATTCATTCTTCCTACAAACAAATTCTCTGCATTTAAAACACCTCAAATTTATTAAAAGGGTGGTTATGCCAAAGAAAAAATAGCCCAGAAGTACAAATTTTCAAAATGGCTTACATCCTGGTGCAAAATTGCAGCATTACATATATCTCGATTTCTCATAAAGATTCACTTAAAAAACTTAAGGCTACTACATGTTTTCCATGGATATACTTTTACAAAATAAAATAACAGAAATAAATTTTGATTCTACATAAAACCATGCTTAATGGAGTTTAAGGTTTTTGTCCACCTTGCCTAAAATCGCTTCTCGTTCTTCACGCGTGAGTTGGAGCAGATGAGTTTGAATCACTTTGCAGGACATGGTTGACCCTTATGATGGTAAATGTTGTGGTTGAGCATGATCTTTAGGAGGATTATTCTAAAAGTGACGATGAAGAGACCAAATCTAGGATGAATGGCGATTAATGTCTCAAAGAACCAGTGCCAATTCCTCATTTTTATTGATCTCCCAATCCTACAGTGGTTGGGATAGTTGATCATTTGAGTGTCATAGAGCCTCAATATCTGATTTTTGTGTCTTTATTTTCCCCTACATCTTCTCCACTTTGAAATCCTTGCAATTATAGGGTGAATTTCTTCTGCTCCACATATTGAGGAGACATTATTTGAAAAAATAACAATACCATAGACCAAAGAACCAAGATAGGTCGGGGAAATTGTTGCATTATTTATATAACCAGGGTTCTCATAATCTAGATAATACCCCGTCACTTCTCGAATTTAATTCATGTGAGTTGAATGTCATTTCCCTGATGTGCAAGGACATCTCTAAATGATGAATTGTTGAGGAAAGACACATCTTCGATGTCAAATCCAGTAGATGAAATGCAGTACCCGATCGATCAACAATTAACATAAGGCTAAGGGGGGTGAATAATTCTATAGGGGCCTTGATGGAGTGATATTTCCCACATGTACACAACTCACATGAGACATATTTACTAGACAACAGGGTGGAGGAGAAGTTCAATGTGTTGTGAAGATCAAGTTGCCTCGTGTCTCATGGACTAGGTGGTGACTATGTTCTTTGTGAATCAGAATGACATATGTTGCTTTTGGTATGTAGGATGAGAAGGTCATGTCGTATCCATGCTCTTTTAACACATTGTCAATTCCCTTGAGCTCATTAATTGTCTTGATTAAGAAGAAGTTTTTCCTAAGGAACATGAATTTTCAAGGAAACTAATGTTGGGTATTATGTGTCTCATTAATTATAAGGACACATTGCTCAAATTTCTTGGCTTCCTTATCTAAGGAATAAAAACAATTAAATATTATAAAACCTCCTTATGCTTATTTTATCTTTACCCCTTTTCCTATATTTTATTGCTTATATATACTATTTATACCATTCAATTAAAAAGTCCTTATAACCTAAAATCCTTTCCCATTGGCCTTTACATTATACTTATTAGCCACAACTTAGCATCAGATTTCATCCTACCTAAGTGGCATGACAGTACTATTATATCACTCTCTATTATGATAATCCATCATCCAACATCTACCAATCATAAATTATCTCGTATTCCCATGTTTGACCTCATGATAACACTTAAAAAAATAACAAATCTTCTCCCACTAAATTTTCCATATGGAAACATAATTTCCATCTTGCCATTCGAAATAAGGCTTGGCTAATTCATCATTTCCCATGAACCACTGAGTAATCAATTACAGCCTTGGTGGCAATGATCTTAGTATAAAGTCAACCTAAAAATCGACAATAAAGCAATGATAATTTGAATGTGATCAAATTTCATCCTGCAATCTACTTAAATGCACAACTTGGCATAGGTAATAAAAGCATGATGATTGGTTTCTAGATCCAATGAGATGAAAGTATCTAATGGGTTTCTAATAACAAGTATATTTGTAATACCCCAAGTCTTCAACAGTGGATTTTTATTTTTATTTTTTCCATAACTCACTGGACTATCGACAAACTTTCTGATTAACTTTCAATCAACGTAGGTCACAATATCGATAATCCATAGATGATTTTTTCTCTTGCGATGTACATTGGTCAAAATATCAACAAGTGCATGTCAAAAGATCATTGAATGATCGACGTGTATGAATTTTACCTGAAGGTATCAAGAAAACATTTGTCCATCTTTCGACCTATTATCACCATGACGATCATGCTTCAAATCTGAGTTTACATTTTATAGGTGACTAAATCAGTGTAGAGACACGACGTTGTTTGGAGGTTCAGGTCATATATAGTGGAGATATGGACAAATATAGAGGGAGCGTGAAGAAGGGAGTCCTACAGACCGTTGATCTTGAGGTAGCCCGGATCAACGGTAGGGACCCATATTGGGTGACGAAAAAGTGTGAGACTTAACTGATTGAGGGTGGGCCGGGGAAAACCACCATGGTGTCAGTCTTAGATGCATGGAGCACTTAGAGATACATCGGGGTGAAAGACGGTCTACCTAAAACCATTTTGCAAAATCCCCGATGTCACGTGTTCTAATACGTCAAATCAACAATTCGTGTAGTGGAAAGAGACGACTCTTCAAATCACCACACGTCACTCACTTGGGTACTTCACGACCATGAAATGTCAGGGGAAAGTTTCCAAATAACAAACTCAAAGGATAATCATTTGAAATGGATTGGTCGAGCATGGTAAATCAACGTGCCTGCAAGTAATCTTGTCAGTGATTAATGATTGGAGCTTGATAACTACCAATATTCAAGTATGGGTGGCATTCTTCTACTCCCGGAAATCATCGTCCCATTCATAAGTGGAGTAATATCAAGCTGGATTGATTTCTTTAGTTTTGTAAAATTAAGGGAGACAAAATTGTGGCCTCTGCAAGGTCGGAAGATATGGATAACATCAATCGAACAATGTCCAGTGCAACGGGGTTCTCAACTAATATGTCAAGCTTATCAATAAGTGAGAAAGAAATATGGGTTGCACAGATATTAGAAACCAAATTTCATACAGAGCCTGCAACTGAATCAGAGTCGGGGGTCATATTAAACCCTGTTATGAGGGACTTAGTCATCAATGAACACGTGGAAGAAATCTACAAGCAGACAATGAAGAAGAAGTGGAGAAAACGACAGAAAACAGAAGTCAGAGCTGAGATTATAGAGAGAATCAGAGAAAATCAACTTGCTTGGTTGAGCAATCTGAAAGAGGAAATTGCCAAGATGAAATGAATTCTCAAGCAGGGTCAAGTACATTCCAACAAATTTTGGACAGGTGGTAGCCCCAGACATGACAAACCTGTTTCTAATGGTCCCTTTAAAATAGGATAATTTTTAGTATAAATCATTCCTTTTTGTAACTTATATCTATTTTAGAATTATGGGGAAGTGTAAACGTTTTGAATTCCACAAGTAATTCCTCTATATATATATATTATCTCAAGGATGTAGAAAGGATGGAGAAAAGAGGAACCTTCCCTTTGTGCAGGAAGACTTTTGTAAATTTTGGGGCTAGAATGAATATATAAATGAAGAAGTGGATTTGGGATTGTTTATGAAAAGATTCTAACTGGCGGTGATATGAGTCTTGTTTTCTTTCACAGTATGTGTTTCTTGTAATCTTATATTTCATTTACACTTCCTTTTGTCTAAATTGGAGAAACGAAAACCCGAAATTCATCATTGCGATGCTCTTGGTTTATCAATTTAGACTATGTTTGCTTCTTCTTAACCAATTCATAATTCATTTTAAATATGCTTTGATGCAGTTATATGTTTTCTTTTTCCTCTGATACCTTGCAAATTTCAGATATAAACTCAGACTCATTGCCTCATTTAGCCTTTCCCTCTTGATATTTTCATGTTTTGACATGAATTTTTAATTCTCGACTCCATAGCCCAAAAGTCATCTTCATTTATTCAATTATTTGATAAAAACCCCCCAGAACAAACCAAATATAGCCATCGATTTCCATAGATATATCAAGTGACACAAGAGAGCCCTCTATGAGTTGAGTAGGCTAGTGCTCAGCTCTAAAGTAGGTTGAAACAGTTACCTCTGTCACTTTTCCATTCAGTCGGACAAAATTTACAGAGTGCTAACATGTTCAACATCATATCCAAGGACAACATGTGGTCTCCCCCTAGTCATCATCTCGTGTCCTGATCCTGAGAAAAGATTAGTTAATAAAACAAGGGAGTGGTGGTTGAAACCTCAACTCACTCCATAAATAGAAATCATGGAGGGTTTGGCCGTAGATACAGGACTATCAGCCCGAGGTACCACAGAGGGAAGTTTCTCCAGTAGACCCATGTCAATCCGACTTTCCTTCTGATAGAAGAAAGACCCACGTGAAGAACCCTATGATAGGAGGGCCAACTAGGATTCCTAGTTGTTGACCACCATTTTGAGTATAAAAGTAGCAGATAAAAGTGAAAGAGGGGAGGGGGCTTAGAGGCAGGAGAGCTGAGAGAGATTTAGGAGAAGGGCACTATATATTTTTAGTTTGAAAGACCGAGGGGCATGGATTGTAATGATTATGTTATTGAAGATTCCTTTGAGTTTTTTTATCAGACTATCTTCTTAGTTTACATGTTTTTCTGTTTTTCTTGTCTGGATGTAGCATCTTTGATCTATGGATTCCTAAGGCGGTAGAGGATCTGCTATCATCTTTCACATCGTTCATTGTTTATCGCTTAGACACTTGTTGTTTTTCTTCTTTTCTGGATGTAGCATCTTTGATCTATGGATTCCTGAGGTGGTAGAGGATCTTTTGTCATCTTGCGCATATTTCATCATTTATCACTCAAACTCTTGTTTTTTTTCTTCTTGTCTGGAGGTACCATCTTTGATCTATGGATTCCTGAGGTGGTAGAGAATCTGCTGTCATCTTTCCCATGTTTCATCGTGTATCACTCAGACACATTCTGTTTTCCTTCTCCTCATCACCACATAAATACTTTGTCTGATAGGCAGTTTAAATTCCTTCATTAATAATGATACTTATGAATCCATAGCCCAACGGTCTAGCACTAATCTACAATGACCTATGTTATCTTTTCCTTTCTTTGTAGTCCTGTTATGAATCTCGACTTTTAACCCACTCAAAACAAATTCAATGTGACCAGGCTTATCCCCATTTGCAATATGGGGGTGACTCTTGGAGTGATAACATGAATGGCATCATTGCTAGTGACAAAAGTGAAGATATCTTCCCTTGGAGAATGACAACAAAGAGATCCAACTTTAGATGGCGAACTGAAGCTGGACACATTGTTTTGACTGCTTATCTTTCACCATGGTGAATCCATTGTGCAGAATCTGTTGGTGACTCCACTGAAAGGAGACAATTCAAATGGCTATGGAGGTTATCCTAGATAGGAGGTTTGCCCCACTAAATTTCTCAACCATAATTGGTTATCCACATCCTATGCCTCAAATTGATGAATGGCAAGATCTGTTGCCAAGATTTTATGAAGGCAAGAATGAAAACCCTCTTGAACATGTTCTAGGGTTTCATGCTTTGATGCAACAACTTGACATCCAACATGAAGACATACATATGAATTTGTTTATGTACACTCTTCATGGAGATGCTCATATTTGGTATCACTCTTTTGAGATTTCTAGTGTTTCGTAACAAGAAGAGTTTCATGCAGCGTTCAATATTCATTGTCAAAAGTTTTATTCCTCTAAGTTAATTTGTCATAGTTGTTGTGAGGAGTATAAATACTATGTTCAATATATAATTGATTCTTATGAAGGCTGTGAGAATTAAGAAGATGCCTTAGATGAGGAATCATCTCTTTCTCTTCCTTGTTCATATGCATCAGATGAAAAATTTGTTAGATGTCTCAACAAGGAAAGTGCAGAAATCGAGTCTGTTCTGGAAGCTGATACTCTTTGTAACCCTGTCTCTAAAAAACCTAGATATGAGAAGCCTATTTTTGACTCATATGATGATGATAAGATATTTCTTCCTGGATTGAATCTTGAAAGGAATCCTGTGTTTAATAATGAAGAGAAATATTCTCATGTTGGGCAGGAGATACCTCTTGGTATGTCATTCAAGACTCCTCCTTTATTTGATCATTATGGAGAGAGTGATGAAGATGCTGAGGTGTTTCTTGTCTTGGAAGAAAAAAAAATTAGCATCCATCCTTCTAATGAAAGTGAAATCTCTTACCAAGAGTAGCATGATAGAGAGAAAGAGACATCCATTGATATACATGAGGAGATTTCTTTCCATCATTTAGAAGATGTTATCATAGAAGATAAAAGAGAAGTGGATTAGCAGCCTACATCTTCCATTCACTCACTTGTGCTTGCCATAGACATTCAAAACCATGTGTGAGCAATTGTAAAGAAGAGCAGTTTTTATGTTACCAACCCAGTAAGTTTTGTCACCTATTTTATGACCCTGTAAGGGAGTACATGGAGTTACATTTCCTCAATGTATTGAAACCTTCAAGTTTTATCTTACCTTAATCATTGGAAGGTAATATGAAGAATGTAATTAATTTGTTGTCACAATTTTGTTATCCCTTACTGATCAGTGACAGAGTAAATACGTTTTCAATTAGGAAGTTACTCGAATGGCTTTGGTGGAAGTTTGTTTTCACCTAACACATTGTAAATTTCAGTTAATTCAGGATTGTACATAAATAAGATCCTTCTGGAGAATTTGTGTTTGTTTTCTTTTTATTTAAGTAGTGTACATGTTAGCCTACTGTCTCTAGAAAAATGTATTTGAGCTCGAATCCACAACCCAAAAGATAAGGAACTAAAACTACTTGTTCTTGGAAGCACACAGGGAGCATGCCATCCCTTGTGGAGCCAAATTTTATCACATGAAGTTGTCTAGGGTCGTGGGTGACAACCATGAGAACAGGCAATAGGCGGGTGAAGTTTGCAGCAATAGATACCCCATGCACAGTTAATTTTAGCGCAATCTCTAAACGCAGTTGGAAGGATTACATAGTTGTCGGGAGGATAAATTTTAGTGAGGGTGCTAAAATAGTAGGCATATCAAGATCGCAGATCATGGCCAGATGAACGGCCACCAATTATTTCGGCACTGCAAACTGCATGGGTGTTAAAATCCAAAAGTGGGTCGAAATGAAAACAACGATATTGTGGGGAAGCTACGTGGTGGAAGATGGTGCATTTTGGGCACAAACATGGTGTGGGTCCAAACCGCTTTTGATGGCCCCAAAATCACATGCGCGTTTAGTGCCATATCCAAGGACGACATGTGGCCACCCCTAGTCATCAGGACACATCCCAATCTTGAGAAAATATCAGTTAATAAAATGAGGGAGTGGTGGTTGAAACCTCGACTCACCCCATAAATAGAAAGCATGGAGGGTCTGGACATAGATATAGGACTGTCAGACTGAGGTACCACAGAGGGAATTTGATCTAGCAGACCCTTGTCGATCCAACTTTCCTTCTAACAAAAGAAAGACTCACATGAAGAACCCTATGATAGGACGGCCATTTACGATTCCTGGTGGTTGACCACCGTTCTGAATATAAAAGTTGGAGATAAAAGAGAAATAGGGGAGGGGGTTAAGAGGCAAGAGACCCAAGAGATATTTAGGAGAAGAGCACTATATTTTTTCAGTTTGTAAGCTTGAGGGGCATGGATTGTAAATATTATGTTATTGAAGATTCCTTTGATTTGTTTTATCAATCTGTCTTCTTAGTTTACATGTTGTTCTATTTTTCTTGTATGGATGTAGCATATTTGATCTATGGATTCCTGAGGGGGTAGAGGATCAATTGTCATCTTTCCCATCTTTCATCATTTATCACTCAGACACTTACTTTGTTTCTTCTTGTTTGGATGTAGCATATTTGATCTATGGATTCTTGAGGCGGTAGAGGATATTCTATCATCTTTCCCATATTCCATCACTTATCACTCAGATTCTTGTTGTTTTTCTTCTTTTCTGGAGGTATCATCTTTGATATATGGATTCCTGAGGCAGTAGAGGATCTGTTGTCATCTTGCCCATGTTTCATCATTTATCACTCAGACACATTTTGTCTTTCTTATCCTCATCACCACATAAATATTTTATCTGATAGGAAGTTTAAAATCCTTCATTAAGAACGATACTTATGACTCCATAGCCCAATGGTCCAAGACTGATATGCAACAACCTCTGTTATCTTTTCCTTCTTTGCAGTCCTGTTTTGACTCCTGACTTGTAACCCACTCAAAAAAAAATCATTGTTACTAGGATTACCCCCATTTGTAGTTTTGGGGTGACTCTTGGAGAGATACGATGAATGGTGTCATTGTCGAGGACGGAAGTGAAGATATCTTCCCTAGGAGAACGACAACAAAGAGATCCATTTTTAGATGGTGAACTGAATTTGGACACATTGTTCTGACTGGTTATCTTTCACCATGGCGACTCCATTGTGCAGAATGTGTGACTCTGCTGAAAGGAGACAAATCAAATCATTGTGGAGGCTATCCTGGCCAGAAGGTTTTCCCCACTAAATTTCTCAACCATAGCTATTTATCCATATCCCATGCCTCAAATTGATGAATGGCAAGATCTGTTGCCAAGATTTTATGAAGGAGAGAATGACAACCCTCTTGAACATGTTCTAGGTTTTCATTCTTTGATGCAACATCTTGACATCCAACATGAAGACATACGTATGAATTTCTTTATTTAATCTCTTCAGAGAGATGCTCATATTTGGTATCACTCTCTTGAGATTTACAACGTTTCTTCACTTAAAGAGTTTCATACAGCTTTCAATATTCATTGTCAAAAGTTTTATTCCTGTGAGTTAATTTGTCATAGTTGTTGTGAGGAGTATAAATATCGTGTTTAGGATATAATTGATTCTTATGAAGGTTGGGAGAATGAAGAAGATTCCTTGGATAAGGAATCAACTCTTTCTCTTCCTTGTTCATCTGCTTTAGATGGAAAATTTGTTGGTTGTCTCAATAAGGAAATAATAAAAATTGAGTTTGTTCTAGAATCTGATACTCTTTGTAACCCTATCCCTAAAAATCCTAGATATGAGAAGCCTACTTTTGAATCATATGATGATGATAAGATATTGCTTCCTGGATTGAATCTTGAAAGGAAACCTGTGTTTGATAATGAAGAGTAGTATTTGCATGTTGGGCAGGAGATACCTCTTGGTATGTCATTCGAAACTCCTCCTTTATTTGATCACTATGGAGAGAGTGATGAAGATGATGAGGTGTTTCTTGTATTGGAAGCAAAAAGAATTAGCATCCATCGTTCTAATGAAAGTGAAATCTTTTACCAAGAGCAACATTATAGAGAGAAAGAGCCATCCATTGATATACATGAGGAGATTTATTTCCATAAACTAGCATATGTTATTAGAGAAGATAAAAGAGAAGTGGCTCAGTAGCCCGCATCATCCATTCACTTTCTTGTTCTTTCCACAACCATTCAACCATGTGTGAGCAGTTGTAAAGTAGAGCATGCTTTCTGTTACCAACCTAGTAAGTTTTGTCACCTATTTTATGACCCTGTAAGGGAGTACATGGAGTTTCATTTCCTCAATGTATTGAAACCTTCAAGATTTATCTTACCTTCATCATTGGAAGATAATATGAAAAATGTAATTAGTTTGTTGTCACAATTTTGTTATCCCTTGTTGATCAGTGACAAAGTAAATAAGTTTTCAATTAGGAAGTTACTTGAATGGCTCTAGTGGAAGTTTGTTTTCACATAACACATTGTAAAATTCAGTTAGTTTAGGATTGTACATAAATAAGATCCTTCTGGAGAATTTGTGTTTGTTTTCTTTTTAAGTTAAGTAGTGTACATGTCAGCATGCTGTATCCAACAAAATGTATTTGAGCTTGACTCCAAAACCCAAAAGCTAAGGAACTGAAACTGCATGTTCTTGGAATCTCACAAGGAGCATGCCATCCCCTGTGGAGCCAAATGTTATCACATGAAGTTGTCCAAGGTTGCGGGTGACATCCATGAGCATAGGCAGCAAACAGGTTGAATTTGCAGCAACATAGATTCCCTACATAGTTCATTTTAGTGCCATCTCTAAACGCGGTTGGAAGGATTCCATAGTTTGCGGGAGGATAAATTTTAGTGGGGGTGATAAAATAGGAGGCGCTCCCATATCACAGATCGCAGCTAGATCAACAACCACCAGTTAATTCGGTGCCGCAAAATGCACTGGTGTTAAAATCCAAAAGCGGGATGAAATGAAAACCACGGTATTGTGGGGAAACTATGTGGAAAAAGATGGTACATTTCAGGCCCAAAAGTGGTGTGGGTCCAAACCTCTTTTGTCGGACCCAAAATCACATGCTCGTTCAATGTCATATCCAAGGACAACACGTGGTCTCCCCCTGGTCATCAGGCCACATCTCGATCCCGAGAAAAGATCAGTTAATAAAACGAGGGAGTGGTGGTTGAAACCTTGACTCAGCCCATAAATAGAAAGAATGGAGGGTTTGTCTGTAGACACATGACTGTCATCCTGAGGTACCATAAAGGGCAGTTTCTCCAGCAGACCCATGCTGATCTGACTTTCCTTCTGACAGAAGAAAGACCCATGTGAATAACACTATGATAGGAGGGACAACTAGTATTCTTGGATGTTGACCACCGTTCTGAGTATAAAAGTAGGAGATAAAAGTGAAAGAGGGGAGGGGGTTCAGAGGAGGGAGAGCCAAGAGAGATTTAGGATCAAGGCACTGTATTTTTTCAGTTTGTAAGCCTGAGGGGCATGGATTGTAAATATTATGTTATTGAAGATTCATTTGACTTGTTTTATCAAATAGTCTTCTTAGTTTACATGTTTTTTTGTTTTTATTATCTAGATGTAGAATATTTGATCTATGGATTCCTGAGGCGGTAGAGGATCTACTATCATCTTGCCCATATTTCATTGTTTATCACTCAGACACTTGTCTTTTTTCTTCTTGTCTAGATGTAACATCTTTGATCTATGGATTCTTGAGGTAGTAGAGGATATGTTTTCATCTTTCCCTTCTTTCATCGTTTATCACTCAGAAGCTTGTTGTTTTTCTTCTTGTTTGGAGGTAGCATATTTGATCTATGGATTCCTGAGGTGATAGAGGATCTGTTGTCATATTTCCCAGGTTTCATCTTTATCACTCAGACACATTTTGTCTTCCTTCTCCTCATCACCACATAAATCCTTTGACTGATAGGCAGTTTAAATTCCTTCATTAAGAACAATACTTATTACTCCATAGCCCAACGGTCCAAGACTGATATGCAATGACCTCTGTTATCTTTTCCTTTCTTTACAGTCTTATTCTGACTTTCGAATTTTAACCCACTCAAAAAAAAATCAATGTTACCAGGATTACCCCCATTTGCAGTCTGGGGGTGACTCTTGGAGCGATAACATGAATGGCGTCATTGTTGGGGACGAAAGTGAAGATATATTCCCTGGGAGAATGACAATGGATAGATCGAGTTTTAGATGGTGAACTGAAGTTGGACACATTGTTCTAGCTACTTATCTTTCACCATGGCAACTCCATTATGTAGAATCTGTTGGTGACTCCACTGAAAGGAGAAAAATGAAATGGCTATGGAGGATATCCTGGTTAGGAAGTTTTCCCCACTAAATTTCTCAGCCATAGTTGGTTATCCACATCACATGCCTCAAATTTTTTAATGGAAATATTTGCTGCCAATATTTTATGAAGGCGAGAATGACAACCCTCTTGAACATGTTCTAGGGTTTCACGCTTTGATGCAACAATTTGACATCCAACATGAAGACATACGTATGAATTTGTTTATGTACTCTCTTCAGGTATATGCTCGTATTTGGTATCGCTCTCTTGATCTTTCTAGCGTTTCTTCACTCGAAGAGTTTCATGCAGCTTTCAATATTCATTGTCAAAAAAATTATTCCTTTGAGTTAATTTGTCATAGTTATTGTGAGGAGTATAAATACTATGTTCAAGATATAATTGATTCTTATGAAGGCTGTGAGAATTAAGAAGATGCCTTGGATGACGAATCAACTCTTTCTCTTCCCTATTCATCTACATCATATGAAAACCTTGTTGGTTGTCTCAATAAGGAAAGTTCATAAATTGAGTACATTCTGGAAGTTGATACTCTTTGTAACCCTGTCTCTAAAAATCCTAGATATGAGCAGCCTATTTTTGACTCATATGATGATGATAAGATATTGCTTCCTGGATTGAATCTTGAAAGGTATCCTGTGTTTAATAATGAAGAGAAATCTTCTCATGTTGGGTAGGAGATACCTCTTGGTATGTCACTCGAGACTTGTCCTTTATTTGATCATTATGGAGAGAGTGATGAAGATGCTCAGGTGTTTTGTGTCTTGGAAGAAAAAATCATTAGCATCCAACCTTCTAATGAAAGTGAAATATTTTACCAAGAGAATCATTATAGAGAGAAAGAGCCATCCATTGATATACATGAGGAGATTTCTTGCCATCAGCTAGCAGATGGTATCAGAGAAGATAAAAGAGAAGTGGATCAACAACTCGCATCAACCATTCACTCATATTTTCTTTCTAGAGACATTCAACCATGTGTGAGTAGCTGTAAAGAAAAGCAGGCTTTCTGTTACCAAACAAGTACGTTTTTTCACCTATTTTATGACCCTGTAAGGGATTACATGGAGTTTCATTTCCTCAATGTATTGAAACCTTCAATATTTATGTTATCTTCATCATTGGAAGGTAATCTAAAGAATGCAATTAGTTTGTTGTCACGATTTTGTTATCCCTTGCTAATCAGTGACAAAGTAAATAAGTTTTCAATTAGGAAGTTACTTGACTGGATCTAGTGGAAGTTTGTTTTCACCTAGCGCATTGTAAAATTTAGTTAGTTTAGGATTGTACATAAATAAGCTCCTTCTGGAGCATTTGTGTTTGTTTTATTTTTAATTTAAGTAGTGTATATGTCATCCTGCTATCTCCAACAAAATGTATTTGATCTTAATTCTACAACACAAAAGACAAGGCACTGAAAATGCTTGTTATTGGCAGCTCACAGGGAGCATGTCATCCCCTATGGAGCCAAATTTTATCACATGAAGTTGTCTAGGGTTGAGAGTGACAACCATGAGAATAGGAAACAGGCAGGTGCAGTTTGCAACAACATATATCCCCTGTGCAATTCATTTTAGTGCCATCTCTAAACGCGGTTGGAAGGATTCCATAATTGGCGGGCAAATAAATTTTAGTGAGGGTGCTAAAATAGCAAGTGCATCTAGATCGCAGATCGCACCCATATCAACGACCACCACTCATTTCAACACCGCAAACTACATAGGCGTTAAAATCCAAAAGCATGTCGAAATGAAAACCATGGTATTGCGGGGAATCTACGTGGCAAAATATGGTGCATTTAGGGCCCAAAAGCAATGTGTTCCAAACCACTTTTGATGGCCCCAAAATAGCATCCTTGTTCAACGCTGTATCCAAGGACAACACGTGGTTTCCCCCTACTCGTCAGGCCACGTCACGATCCCGAGAAAAGATCAGTTAATAAAACAAGGGAGTGGTGGTTGAAACCTCAACTCACCCCATAAATAGAAATCATGGAGGGTTTGGTCATAGATACAGGAATTTCAACTTGAGGTACCACAGAGGGTAGTTTCTCTAGCAAAGCCATGTCGATCTGAATTTCCTTATGACAGAATAAATACCCACATGAAGAACTCGATGATAGGAGGGCCAACTAGCCGTTTTGAGTATAAAAGCAAGAGATAAAAGAGAAAGAGGGGAGGGGGTTCAAAGGAGGTAGAGGCGAGAGAGATTTAGGAGCATGGAACTATATTTTTTCAGTTTGTAATCCTGAGGAGCATGGATTGTAAATATTATGTTATTGAAGATTCCTTTGAGTTGTTTTATCAGAATGTCTTCTTAGTTTACATGTTGTTTTGTTTTTCTTGTATGGATTTAGCATCTTTGATCTTTGGATTCCTGAGGCAGTAGAGGATTGGTTTTCATCTTGCCCATCTTTAATCATTTATCACTCAGACACTTGTTGTTTTTATTCTTGTCTCGATGTAGCATCTTTGATCTATGGATTCCTGAGGCGATAGAGGATCTGTTGTCATATTTCCCATATTTCATCGTTTATCACTTAGACACTTGTTGTTTTTCTTCTTGTCTGGAGGTATCATATTGGATCTATGGATTCCTAAGGCAGTATAGGATTTGTTGTCATCTTGCTAACATTTCATCATTTATCACTCAAACACATTATGTCTTCCTTCTCCTCATAACCACATAAATTATTTGTCTGATAGGAAGTTTAAATGTCTTCATTAAGAATGATACTTATGACTCCATAGCCCAACAATCCAGGATTGATTTGCAACGACCTCTATTATATTTTTCTTTCTTTTCAATATTGTTCTGACTCTCGACTTTTAACCCACTCAAAACAAATTCAATGTTACCAGGCTTACCCCCATTTGCAGTTTGGGGGTGAATCTTGGAGCGATAACACTTTCAAGTGCAACAAATTGGTTCCTTGAGGGAGCTCACCCCTCTTCATCCAAGTTTTCCTCAGAATTGCAGAGCCGATCTTTCTCTTCTTGTTGTTCAAATATTCCTTCCTTGGTTGTGCACCCTTATTATCTTATATGGAATCCAAATTTCACCATCTCAAATTGTCACATCCTTTGGGCATGTCGCACCCCTTCGTGAACCATCACACCCAAACGAATCGTTATGCCCCTTCACGAACTCGATGCACCCAAATTAACATATGTTCCAATCAACCATCGCATCCCTTGGGACTGAAGCAACCCAACTTTGGTGTGATCCTCATGTTGGTGCGCCCCTTCTCTTGGTCACTTATTCTCGATGCTTCACATCATGCTTGGGAAATCCCCCTGGGGTTTTCACGCATCCAAGGTGCCCAATTTCCCAACTAGTGTGACTCTTGGGTGCCAAAGAAACCCCAATTTATGTCTCCTTGGGGACTAAGGCAAGGTTATCCATGCCCTTCTAGCCAAAGACCTCACATCCTCCCCCACCTAAATTATTTTCCATCCTCTACAACATCCATAAAATCTACGATCTGCAAGTCTTCGCTCGAACTCATGCCTCCATCGCAACTAATTCCACTAGAACCGCCAATTTTCGTGCCAACCAGAAACCCTAAATTCGATGGAAACCCCAAGTTTCCTTGTGAAGTGGAAACCCCAAGTTTCCAACTCACACTGCAATCATCTGCAACTTGTGCAACCATCCACGCTTCCTTCTTCCCAAGATTGTATGCGACCAATATATCCGCTACATTGAAAAGGCATATCTTCCCCACCTATGCCCTTAATGTCCATGTTGTCACTGTCCTATTGCGACAATCATGCTCTATTTTTTTCCTCCACTGCTACAACCTCAATTACTACATGAAAATGTCTAAGCGTTGAACTTCTGTGAACTTGCTATTGCATCCATACTTCAACAAACTCTTCCATGTCTCCACACACTGCATGCCTCAATTTTTGTACTAGTTGGGTAGCTATTCCAACCATCACATCCAGATCTTGAAATGTGCATCTCCATGACCAAACTTAGCCTTTTCTGTCTACATCTCCCATCTCTTTGTCTAGCCTCAAAGACTAAGGAAAGTGCTAACCCTTGCCTCACTACTATTACCATCATCCAATCTTTGTCAAGGAGATCCTCCATAATGTCTAAGTGTTTCACTATGAACCTATTGACATGTTTGTAATTCAACCTCTTAGTCATGCTCTCATGCACTAAGTCTCCAAGTTTTGAACTATCATGTTTGTTCCTTGAGAATGCACAACATGCCCAAATCTTGGTCACTTCCTTTCTCAATTCAGTCCTTCCACAAAACAACCTCAGATGAAGGAAAGGTTGTTTTTAAAACATCAATTTCCTCCATTGAACCATTGATTCCCTTATTGGCCTAGTCCATATCCTACTTGCAAAAAAAAATTCCCCATTATACCTCCTTAAGATCTTCTAAAAACAACTTTTTTGGAACTTGTACGCACCCCGACAGTTATGCAACACACATATATGAGGGTTTGTCCAAGTAAAGTTGTGTACATGATAATAAATTTTTAAAAAATATATCCCCTCCCCCCTATTAAATGTTGAATTACAAGTTTGGTTAGTTTCCTAACTCATTTTACCCATACTCAATTGTCTCTAACAAACTAGAGGCAACATAAATAGAGAATTTGGTCCGAGGAGAAAGGTAATGATTCATTTCATACCAAATAAAACATTCATTTGGCTACACCCGCCGTGTTTATAATCCCATATACATCCCAACCTTTGTTGGTTATTGACCTATAAACCCTTGTTTCTAGCCTGCTTTGATTCGCTTCCTATCTGACTAGGAGTTTCCCTTACATTCTCCTTGATTCTACTAGTGGATCAAAGATCAATACCAACCTTTATAGAAAGAGCTTGGGTGGAGGGACATGATGTCTCTTTCAATAGGGCAGTGCCGCACAAGATAGGTTTACAATGTAACTACCAAAACCGTTGAACATTTGTAGGAAACTCATTCCTTTGAAAAACATTTTGTTTATAATTTTTAATTTGCAAGCATTTCATATATGCTCTGTAGAACACTAGTTGCTTTGAATATTCCATTGTGTTTAATTGAACTAATAGGTAGTTATTAGTATAACTACCTCTCTACATAGGCTTATATGTTTGAAATTATTACATGTTGCAGGGGAAACTATCAAAAAGAATGAGAAGATTATGAGATTTGGGAACGACATCAAACATAGGAATTTTAGTGAGTTTATCCTTCTTCACCTAAAGATAGTTAGTTATTTGAATTGAATCGGTTACAATATATTTGTTGTGTGATCTCTTTGGAATTTTATTTCTTTACGATCATAGAATTTTTTCAATAAGCCCACTATTGTAGGCTAGTTTTCCCTGAAAGTAGTTGCCCCTCACCTGGTTGCACTATAAAGTTACCCCCAAAAAAATCATCTGTGGAAAGTTGACTCCATTTTCCACCTCATGGTATAGTAATCCAATCTTCTACACATAGTGTGCATCACATCCAAGTCTACGAAGAGTCAAGGGAATAACCGTGCATGTGTACATCCAGCTAGCTCTACCCTTGTAACTCAAATTTTGATCAAGTCCACATGTTTGGCTTCTTTGGTCGATTTCTCCCCATCTTCATCTACGTCTTTGAACATGAAATGTCCCATCTGCACTAAGAATTGTATGCTTAGACTTTGTTTTCCCCACTACTTCATCACCTGACCATGTTATTTCATCTACCTCTCTATGCCTTGGAATGGTTAGGCTTCTCCCTCAACCATGTTTTCCAAAGCAAGAGAAATTCCCATTCCCAAGTAATTTCTTCATGCTGCAATTTTTCTTTCTGCACAATCCTCCAAACTAAGGCAAGTCCTCAACTCACCTCCTTTTTATCAAGTCACTTCTATGCAACTCTTCTATGCAACTCAACATCTGTGATGAGTGTGGCCAACACACTCACACTCCTCAAACGTCCCAACAAAATGTCCAAAGTGCTCCAATTAGAATGAGCCAAATCAAAGAACATCCATTCCTTAGGCACGTTCAAACCAATACTCCTACCAATCTCAACCAACAAACTCACCATATCTCTGAGTTATCGCACAATCATTCTCAAGTCACCAAGGCATGATTTTCCTCATCCAATGTCCCGTACCAAAGGTGAGTGAAATCCACCCGAGTCACTTGGTCTGTGTTCTTCCCATTTAAGTTGACCGCCAACAATTATTGGTTGAATTCTTTCTTGACTCCATTCATCTCCTATAACGAAACTTCATTGCACCTCTTGTAAGCATCCAAACTATGTAATCATCATCACGAGTTTCAAGTCATCGTGTGAACCAAAAAATATGGATAAGGCACCAACGTACCAAGGTACCTCATCGAAGAATTGGGAAACTCATCAATTCTCCTCCATAGTTGCATCCAAAATTTCCTAAGTCGACCACAAGACTCATCCAAGTAGGTCACCCCAATATTTCCACACATTCTCCCAAGTCAAGGTATCCCAACTGTTACATGACTTCTTTGAATATACACTACTTGAGCCACCCTCAAGTCTACTAGTTTTCACCACTGAAAAAAATTACACTTGAACCACCAAATCATCTAGCTTCTCTTCAAATAACTCACTGCACCACTTAGGAAATGAAAGAAATCAAAACCAACCGTACCTTTCCAACAACATTCTTGGCTACACCCATGGTTCAAGTCTGTTTTCCTAGACGTTCACTTTCTCAAGCCACCAACTCTGTACATGAACTCCTCTCAATCACCGTCTGCAACTACACAAGCATACATAACACCTTCATTGTGATACAAGGTTGATTCCATTTGTCCACTTCAAAATAAATCTAAGTCCTAAACTTTCCATGCAACCAACCAAAATCACCTCCAATGTCCTACTATCTCTACACCTTGACTCCTTCCACTTCAAGGCACCATGCGCACACCTCCTTATTGTCAATACATATTGTTGTTAACTGACTTGCACAACTCTGTAAAGAGTCACCTCATTCAAAGGTTGTGATCGAACCACTAGTCCAACAACCCGACTCAACTCAACTATTGTTCTCGGTGATTCATGACATGAAGATGTCATGATGAAAATGTACCCAACCAACTACCTTACTATGAAGACATTCTAGGTCACATCAAGTCGCCCAACTCACCCAAGATCTTCAACTCACTACAACCCAAAACTACTCCACTTCATGATCACTTCTGTGATCACTTATGTAGTTATATCTATGACAAGTGTTGTGTTTTTCCACCTTTCCTGAGTGCTCGGTTCACCCATGAACTCTACACCTGATCTTCTCAAGGTGTGCACACATGTCTGGCACTTACTTCCATTGCAAATCAAGCCAACCAAGTATGTTCCCAGACTATCTCTGTGAAATGTCTATCCACCTTACCAAACCTCCATCAAGTCTACAATCAAATATCTGACAAGACTTATGATGAGCTCTGTGATGAGTTCTACGACCACCCACCCTATCCAAGTTCTTCATTTCACCACAAACTCTGCTCTTGGTCTATACAAGGGGTGTGCCTAGATCAAACTTCCATAACACATTCATATGAAAACTATTTTGTAAGTCTAATGAAAAGTATCTGTGATGAACTATTTCGCTCCATCGAACTGTTCATGAAGTTTGTGAACGTTCCCACTTAATTGTCTTCACAAAAAACTATGAAACCAACTACAGTGCACCTCAACAACACCATTCTGACTGTGGTAGTGGTGAAGAGCTGAATATTCTTTGATACCATCTATCATCAAGATAGTCATGAAGAGATCACCAACCCTTCTTCAAAATATGTGATGAACAATATGTGATACCATCTGTTACATCCCCACAGTGTGCTTTCTTAAATCTTGTGATTGTGCACCTCTTGAGGGACTGTAGCAATATGACGTTTCTCACTTGGTTTCTTGGAAAAACCAAGGATAATATATCCGTACTACACCTCTTCACCTAGAGTATACCCATACTATGTTCTAGGATATAGGTGAGTCCTACTCTTACTCTAGTAAAACTCACTTGTATACTTAGACAATTTGTTAATAGTCTTAACACTTAGTCATTTAAGAATGCATCCATGAAATGAAGAGAAGACTTTCTAAATAACTAAGAGACATGGAGATATAGTGGGAGTGGGAAAAAATGGGCCCAACACTTGGCTAAGTCTTATTATTGCAAAAAAATTATAATATGAGCACTACCATCTCAGTTTACAACTTAGGAAAAGTCACATGAATCGCCTCACCTCACCAAGACACCCATACAAATATTCGTCACTCCAAGAATTGTATGTCGTAACAACTTTTGCAACTCCTATAGTGCACCCTAGATATGTTCCCACCACAGAATCAATGTCTCTTATCTATCACAAGACTTTACATAGACCTGTGGTTCTCTCTCATAGCTTCCTCACCTAGACTTGCGACAAGACTCCCCCAAATTCAACCCAAAACAAGGTCTCCCCAAATCTATCAATAGAATCACCTCAAGGAAGCACAAGTCCTTCCAAGTGGAGTGAATTGAATCCTTGAGGGAGCTCTCCCCTCTTCATCCAAGTCTTCCTCAGAATCATAGAGATGATCTTTCTCTCCTTGTTGTTCAAATATGTCTCCCTCGGTTTTGCGCCCTTCTTCTCTTATATGGAATCCAAAGGTCACCATCATGAATTGTCACATCCTTTGGGTGTGTCATTCCCATTCATTAATTTAATCAAAAACAAATGAAATGGCATGCTCCTTTGAGGACCCAATGCACCCAAACAAACATGTGCACCCATCAATCGGCATGTCCCTTGGGACTGGCCCGCCCAACCTTGGTGAGCTCCTCATGTTGGTGCACCCCAACCTCTTTGGTGTTCCCTTTCTCTTGGTCACTTCTTCCCCATACTTCGCCTCATGATTGTGCAAGCCGCTTTGCATGTTAAAGCACCCAAGGTGCCCACATTCCCAACAAGTGCAATTCTTGGGTGCTAGAGGAACCCGAAGTTCTATCTCCTTGAGGACTTGGTCGAGGGTCTCCATGCCCTTCTAGCCGAAGACCTTACAATATCCAACATCAATGTGGATTTGTGAGAAACTTTGTTTCTATAAAGTGTCAAGTAGATCACCTTTCTCCCTTTCCTCCACTATCTCTCACTCCTATTGCACTACTCATTAGGTCAAGATATGAAACAAAATGAGTGCTATAGAAAAACATCCCTTTTCATCCTTTATATGTTGGATATAATCCCTATATTTGGTTTAGGGTTTTTTATTCTCCCTTGGAACCTTCTATAATAAACATACATTTCTAGTGACATGGCATCCATATGGAAAAAAGGTGGATAAAACCAATAAACTCATTGAAAACATAATTTTCACATACAAATTCCATGTTGGACTCATAATACACTATTGGAAATATCTCAATGAGTCATATTCATGCTTTTTATGGCACTAGAATCAAAGAGTTATTATACAAAAAACAATTGTTTAAGGCCCAAAATGGGAAATTTTTAGTTTTGATCTTGTTAGACATAATTCGGGAGCTACTCATAGATGCCTTAAAAGAGTCATAAGTCAATTCTCCATGCTCTAATAAATATTCCAAAGGAATTACAAAACTACAATGATTCATTAAGGATCATACCTCCTGATATTGGGAGGATTTTAGTCCAATAAAGCTTCACTGAAGGAGATGAGAAAAAAATTCCCGAACTTTCTCCCTAGGATACCACTTTGCACCCTTTATAGGCAATTTTCCCTTTATCCCAATATATCAAAATCCCCACTAACCTGTTTTTGTCATCCTATTCTTCATTAGTAAAATCATGTCTTTTGTTAATTATTCTTATGCATTCGATAGAAATATTCTATGGAAGGTAAGACTTTTCCCCATTCTTTATCATCAAGCATGGGTGGAATATAAAGTTTTAAGTTATCCACATTTACCATTGAGTATATGTGCATATAGGGAGTTAAATTGAATTTTTAATATTTGTTGCCTATTTATCTTAGTACTTCAAATTCTCATATCTTAGGGACTCAACTTTCTAACCTTTTCCTTGCAACCTTTCTTTATTCATGAACATACAGACTTTATGTCATTCCTTAAATACCTTCTTGATCATATGTTCATCATGCTCAAAATTGTATTTTTCCATTGATCTCTTCAATCTCCATTGAACCTGCAAGTGTATCTTTTGGATCCTATCAATAAACTTATTTTCCTTTAGCTCATCACTTGAGGCTTGTTCGAAAATACCCAAAATAGGTTTCAAAAGGGAAATTATTGGTGTAAGTGCAAACAATCCTGCTATGGGAGCATTGTATATAAATCATATTTTCTTCTTAGGTCCTTCGATGGTTCAAACTGCAAACTATTAAAAGTTACACCAAGGTCCTTTTCACCATCTTTGTATGCCCCTATATATATATATGGATCGAAGGTTGTAGATTGTTTAATTTTTTAATCCATATTATCCCACAATATAGTCCATAAAGTATTAAGAAATGATGTATCCATATCGAAGTTGATGCTCCTTGGTATCCCTAAGAGCACTTATACCTATGTAAAGAAAAATATTTTTTCTTTGGTCCCTTGATGATCTCTTTAAAACGCATTGGAATTCACATATTATTAATCTTTCATCTAACCAAAACAAGTAGTTATGCCCATGTCTTGTCCTAAACAAGCTGCCAATGAATCCATGGATATACTTTCAAATGATTTGTAGGCCATTGGTAAGGGAATGAATAGTATTTTATTCATATTTCTAGATTTGTTGGTATAACACAATATGAATCCTCTATAAATAAATCTAGCTACTTCTTCTTGCATCTTGGGTCAATACACATACCTTTGCAAGTTGGCCACTATTTTCCCAACACAAAAATTTCTAGCAAATTTGTAGGTACAAGCCTCCCTTGTCAACGATACAATTTCTCATTTTGGCACAAGAAGCTTCCCAACTTGTAGAGTAATCCATCTTGGATATGTTAACTTCAACTTTTTTGTCTCCATTTGCTATTTCCTATTTTCCTTGTAGTCCCTGGTACACCCCCTTGAATCCCCTCATGTTTAATGTATCCTTCCTTGTACATTTCATGGGAAAATTGTTCCATGTGCATAATTGTGCCCAAAATTGTGGTTTTGGGTGTTGGTGGTCTTGATGAAATATCCACCAATTTTTTGGTGATTCCTTATATTTAGTCACTATATGAAAATTTTGTAGAAAACCCATTCATTTTAAATGTCTAGCTTGCTAGATCTTACTCTAAGTTTGGAAGTATTACAATGATTATTGATCAATATGGATAATGGTTTCCTTAATTAATAATTCTTCCAGTTCTTAATTTCTTTCACCAAGGAATATAAATTTGTATCATAGGTAGGGTAGTTCAATATTTCTCCATTAAAATAGCTCTAAATGATAGGAGACTAGTTTAACCCTTTGCATTAACATTGCATCGATAACATACCCACTTATATTTGTTTACACTTCAAATGTATTTTGCAAGTTAGGAAATATTAGGATTGGTGATTTTACTAATATTTCACTTTAATTCTTCAAATGCCTTTTGTTGATTCTTACCCCACTAGAAAATATTAGCACTTATTTCTACAACATGAAGTGGTGTTGACACAAATGAAAATGATGCTATGAACTTTCATAGATATTTATTTTCTCCCACAAAATCCTAGACTTCAATGATATTGGTAGGAGTGGATCATTTGAGGATGACATCCATGTTTATAGGATCAATATTGAAGTCACCTCCATCTATCACACACCATGAGTATAGCAAGGATTGCTTACCAAATTTTCTCTTATACTATACTGACATGGAAAATGCAGAGAATTTAAGAGAAATATATGAAGAAACTTAAATTGTAGGAAATAAAAAGAGACAAATATAGAATATAGCACCTTCATAAATAGAACCCTTTATTGATATTCCAAAAAGTGAGAAACTTTCACTTTTCTCTTCAAGGAGGAAACCTCCAAATAAGCAACACTCAAATACAATGATAATCTTTGAGAAAAATGCTACATGGATTTTTACCTTTAGAAATAGTTTCTCACTACCCAAACCCTAACCACTAACAGTCCCAACATTAATGAGTACCAACTATCTAGTGGACCTTATTCGACAAGGATGGCCCTTTACATTAATTAGCAACACACCAGCTGCCTAGTGGGCCTGATTCAAATATAATAGCCCCATACACTAATTAAATAACTTATAAGTACCCATAAATAAAGAGGTTAGATTAGGATCCTAACTTGGCCTCCCCCTTCATAAGAAGCATTATCCTCAAGGCTAGAGATATGGAAACTACTATAAAATTATGGTTGATTTCCAAGTGGCATCTTTAGGTTTCATATCCTTTCATTGTATCAAGACTTCTTGGATAATGTGTTGGTGTAGTTTATGATATATTTGTCCAATGGTACCTCTATCTATAACCATATGGAACCCTCTTCATCAAGTTTAGAGAGGGTGGTATAAATGTGGAAATTTGGCCTGATCAAATTTTCAAACATATACATGGAATACTAGGTGGGTATTGGAGATGATTAAGGGAGCCAGTCTATAGTCAACTTGTCCAATTCAATTGAGGAATTGATAGAGAACAAAGAACTTACATGTTATCTTCTAGTGTTTATTTTCTTTCATATATTTTTGCATATAGTGTTGGAGACAATGATGAACCTTATTCCATTCTTCAAAGTGGTGCTATAAATGATCTTGTTTTACATATTGTTTCATTCTGTTTTGAGACAAGAACAAATTGTTCTTAAGTGTATGAAGAATTTTGATTTTTTCTTTAAGATTGATATCCACTTCTTTCACCTTTATATGCCTAGTAAGTACCAAACCAAAAATTGGGGATTTTGTCCATAGACATCCTGATAGGGTGAAATTTTGGTAGCACCATGATAGGTGGTATTGTACCACCATTCTACAAGGGGTAGCCACTGGGCCCACTTCCCTTGTTTTTTAGATGGAAAACATCTCGAATAAGTTTCCATGAACTTATTTACCACCTCTTATCGACCATCTATTTTGGGTTGATAAGCCATGATCATTTTAATTGGGTGCCTTGTAGTATAAAAAACCCTTGCTATAATTTGCTAAGGAATGTCAAATTACAATTTGCCACAATTGAATTAGTCATGCCATGTAATTTAAAAATATGATCCATGAAGAATTATGCAACAATCAATGACTTAAATGGCTTTTGTAAGGCCCAAAAGTGGGTATATTTGAAATGGGGTCAACAACCACCATGCTGACATTTTTTATTTTTATTTTTTTGGATTTAGGTAGGTACATGATCATAAAATCCAAGGAAATGTTAGCCCACATTGTGGTAAGGATCAGTAAGTTTTTTAATGTCCTAGGTGGTTCACTAATTCACCCTTGTTCCTTTGACATGTGTCACATATATCCATAAATGTAATAATTCCATTCTTCAGGATGTCCCAATGAATGAATGCTTAAATTGTTAATATGTTTTATGAAATACAAAGTAACCCATTATGGGAGAGGAATGTAATTCCTCTAACATGCATGATAATAAAGACTAATCCTACACCAAAACAATATGGCCACTATATTGTAATGTGTCATTCTACCAAGTATAGGTTGTGGCATGAGTTGGATATTCTTGATGTTGTTGCAGAATATAAATGATCTTGGCATTAGGCAACCAATCATGGCTTACCTTTGTTATCTAATCTTTCACTAGAAAGGATAAAGAAAATAGGGACCCATCCTCATCATACTTTAGAGATAAGGAATCTTCCACCACATTCTCCTTTCCCTTATTTTAGATGATTTCATAATCATAACCTAAAATCTACATGACCCACTTTTTTTTTCTCTAGTGAAGAAAAACATTATTCCAAAAATTACTTCAAACTATTGAAGTTCATGTATAACTCCCTGAAATCCATGGTTATAGGGCCCAAGGTTTGCAACCATTTTTCTCCAAAAATAACATCACAAACTCTCATTTCAATGGAAAACATGTTATATTTAAGAAAATAGTATCCCATTTGGATATTCTCACACTTACCACTACATTTCATAGTATGTCCTTCACTATAATGATTTGAAAATTATTCATAACATGGGCATAATAATGTGTTTATTTTTATACTCTACAATCATGGATGAAATTGTTGGTATTAATAATATTTATTAAGATAACCACCCTCCTATTTTTTATATATCCTACCAACTTAAAGGTATCATGAGTTATAATTCTTGACAAAGGATGGATGGAAATTTGGGGTTCTTCACAAGGATTATGCTAGGTGGATACTTCATTAGGAGGGGTTGCAATATTTACTTGATCTAGATTGATCACATATTCAAAATTATCTTGGATGTTACAGGTGTGTCCATATCAATGAAAAATCATTTTTGTTTCTTACATTTGTGATATCAACAAAAAATTGCATCACAATTATATCAGATACCTTGACATTGATTTTCTACCATTTATTCTATATTACACTTGTGAACATTAAGAGGTTGGGAAGGATGTGGAGGAGGAATAAAGGAATGAGGTGGTCTTTAAACAAAATTAGAGGTTTGGTTTAGGTGGTTATCACCACTTGTTCCTTCTTAGCTAGTTGAGAAGCCTCCAACCAAGTAGTTGGGTGGTACATTTCAACTCATTCTTTGATATCCTTCTTGAACGAACTAATAAAACAATCCTTGAAAAACACATCAGTCATATATATATATATATATATATATATATATATATATATATAAATCTCTTGATGGAAGAAATACAATCATCCATGTGATGATTTGGTGCAACTTAGCAACATCCAAAAAACAATAGTGATAGTTTCAAATTATGCATAGATAACCTTCACAAATTCATTCCAATAAAGGTACCCATGATATTCCTTCTTATACCAATGCCATTTCTCCCTATTTAGATATAACACATCAAATCAAAGTTTCATTTGTTCATCATCAATACCCTATCAGGAAAAGTAATATTCCATCTAACCTGTTGGAAAACTAAGAGCGGGGGAGGGGGGTGAATCAGTATGAGCATGTTTAACACTTTTAAACACAATATACAAAATTCAACTTAATCAACAATGTATCATCAATATATCATCAGTATATCATGAGCATCTAAAAATAAGTAGCACCACATCAACAACATCACATCAAGTACATAGTACACAGAAATGTATGTGGAAACCCAAACGAGATAAACAAATGGAATTCTTTCTTATATATCAAAGAAAACATTCATTGGAAGCACCAACTTCCCAATTCTCTAGTAGTAACTAGAAGGAGGCTACAACCCCCTATTTATATGCTCCAACCTGAAGGAAGCTACAACTCCCTGAATTCTCTGGCTCCAACCAAAAGGAGGATACAACCCCCTAAATCTTGGGATCCAACATGAAGGAAGCTACAACTCCTTGAATTCTTTGGCTCCAAACATAAGGAGGCTACAACCCTCTGATTCTCAGGATGCAACCTGAAGGAATCTCCAACTATTTTATTCTTTGTCTCCAACTAGAAGGAGGATACAACCCCCTTTCCTTGCCCCATTTTTTTTCCCTAAAATATAATCATAGACTAACTGTCACTACCACAATCACTACCATTATCACTGCAACTGTCTCTGCCACTATCACTTCCACTGTCACATCAACATGTAACCTATCATCTGGTCACTGTATCCAACCTGTCACTGTCAACCGGTCATGGTATCCAACCTGTCACTGTTAACCGGTCACTGTATCCAACCTATCACTGTCAACCTATCCAACCTGTTGTTGATATTTTTTTGATTACGTTAACATTATATTTACCATAGAAATTTCAACTTCTTTTGCATTCTTGTTTCACCATCACCACCCAACCATAGGAACCTACCTGTTCGACCCCCGATCATAACATATAAATATTGGGAAAAAATTCTACACAAGGGGAGAAAACCCATCAACCTTCTTATAGAGAATATCCTTGCTAAGAAAAAATAACCAAGAACAATCTCTATCCATTGGAGAAAACCAACAAGAAACAATCCAACAACATAGATGAAACACACCCTAGATAGAGAGCTAGGGTGTCTAGCCTCCACTAGCACACCACCAAGAGATAACCAACTATGCAGTTGCAGCTCACTCTAGCTAGAGAACTAGAGTGGTTGGCCTCCACCAACACATCACCAAGACCAATAGAGATAGGCCCTCCATATGCACCCTTCTTTCTTTTGCAACTGCAGTTGTAGTTGCACCTCTCTCCACCAAACTTGTGCTATAGTTCTGTGGTCCTTTGATATCCAAGTTGGTGCTTGAATATTGGAATTTGTATCTTCCATCTAGTTGTGGCTAGAAAATAGGGTGGTGCTCAGGAAAAGATAGAGTTTTCTGTATGCAAGTTGGTGCTTGTATAAGTCTAGTTGGTGCTAGAACATTTAGGGAGTTTATGCTTCCTTCTAGTGGGTGCTAGAGAAACCAGAGAGTTGGTGCTCTCAACAATTTGGATCTTGTAAAACAGAGGTAGTAGCCTCACTTTGAGTTGGTTCTCAAACATAGATGATGTACATAACTTAAAAGACTTCCTATCATTCAAAGAGGAAGATTTTTTCTCCCTTTATGGGTTTCCTCATGAAAATATGTCTCTGTGTATATCTTATGTGTGACTGATGTTCATTATTCATGGTGTTCATATGTTGTATAATATTGATGGTCACTTGGAAGAGATTAAAAATTGTTTGAATAGTCATAAATTGTTTAAGCACAGTAACAACTGATTCACCACCCCCTCTCAGTTGTCTTAGTATTTTCAACAATTGGTAACAGAGTTGGTTCCTTTACTTAAAGGTAGACTTTTAATCTTAAACATGACAATTCATGAAGGGACTTCAGCCAATAATCCTCCTCTCTTTGATGGAACAAATTTTGTCTTATGGAATATTAGAATGAGAACATACTTAATGGCCTTAGGTGCTGATGTTTGGGATGTAGTAGAGACTGGATATGTAAAGACTGTTGTGCTAGATTCCAAGGATGATAAGTTAGAATTTATATTTAATGCTAAGGGAATGAATGCTATCTTGAATGGACTTTTTGAAGTTGAGTTTGTAAAGGTGATGCATCTTGAAACTGCCAAAGAAATGTGGGATAAACTTATTAGCAGTTATGAAGGAAATGAGAAAGTAAAAGATGTCAAACTTCAAACATATAGATTGAAATTTGAACAACTAAAGATGAATGAAGATGAAACAATCAACAAGTATTGTTTTAGAGTTGAAGATCTTGTGAATTCCATGAAGGGTCTTGGTGAGAAAATTGAAGAATCATTTTTAGTTCTAAAGATTTTAAGATCTCTGCTTGATAAATTTAATCCAAAAGTCTCTGCAATAGAAGAACTAAATGATCTTAAAACTTTGACTATTGATCAAATCCTAGGAACTCTAATTGTATATGAAATGAGAATTAGCAAAGATAAATCCATCACTAGAGAAGCATCATTTAAAGCAGACAAGAATACTGATTTAGAATTAGATGATATTGAGGAAAAAATTGTGAGAAGGTTAAATAAAGGATCAAGAAAATATCAAGGCAAGATCCCCTTAAAATGTTTTAACTATGGTAAGATAGGTCATTTTGCATCTAAGTGTACTCACTTGAAAAAGGACTTGAACTCTGGTGATGAAAAGAAATACAAATTTAAGAAATATAGTAAAAAGAAAAGTTTGTGTGCAAACAATGATGACTCCTTAGAAGACATAGATAGTGATTCATCCCATGAAGACAAAGTGAATGATTTTATGATTAGATATGGTATATATTGATGATGAAAATTTAGGAGGTGAAATGGATGATGAATAAGCTGTGGTGGATATGGAAGGTGAATTAATCATTGCTTTGGAAGAAATTGATAGACTTAGATGTAAGAAGAGAAAACAAAAACGGTTGTTGATGCAGTTTAAAATGAATGATAAAAAAACCCGATGAATACTTTTCTCTACTAAAAGTGGAGTTAGAAGAGGCAAATAAAATTGAAGACATTCTAAAACAATAGTTATCAGAGAAGAAAGTGAGGTGTGAAGCCTTAGAAGAAGAGATAGTAAAAAACAGAAAAGAAATCGAGAAGTTTAAGGCATTATATCACCAAAATCTGTCAAGTATTAAAGCCTCAGAAGAATTAACTTCCATTCTAAATCATCAAAGGAATTCAAAGTTGAAAGTTGGCTTGGGATATGAAGAAGGATCAAGTAGTGATCATCCAAGTAATACAGAACCCATCAAGTTTGTCAAATCTACAATCATTGACAACAACCACTCTGTAGAAACAAAGAAAGAAAATCAGTCACCAAGGAGGAATGAAAGAAAAAGTACCAGAACTGAATTTGTATATCAGAGAAACTATCAGCATGGAAGAAATCGATCCACTCAAAGAAGACAATATTTTTCCAGGTAGAAAGGATTTTTCTATGGATATTGTTTTTCTTGTTCTAACTTTTTTCACAAAGCTATAACTTGTTCTTTAAGATTTAGATATGAGAAATCAAGTTATTCAAGGATTAATTATCTGCCACCACAAATATTGAGATAGCCAAGCAACAAACAATCATAGACTATAAATCATGTGATGACTGGGAGAAGGACACAAGTGAAACATAACAACAGTTATGAGCATAACAATCATTATGATCTGTTATTCAATGAACCAGAATGTTACAACTGCCATAATTATGGACATAAATCTCTAGAATGTCACTTAAGGAACTATAAGCCAGATCTGAATCCCGCTGCTAAAAATTTCAAGGTTTGGAAGAAGAAAGAATATGACTAGTGTGGATTAGTGTTATCAACCCAAAGACAAAATAATCTCTGGTATATTGACAGTGGATGTTCCAAACATATGACTGGAGACAAAAGTAAGTTTCTAACTCTAAGTAAAAACAAATTAGGGAATGTAACTTTTGTAAACAATGCACTAGGAAAAATAAAAGGTAAAGGAATGGTAAGCTTGAGTAATGGAAAAGAAAAGCCTCAAGATGTGCTATTTGTAGATGCTCTGAAACATAATCTACTAAGTGTCAGTCAGGTTTGTGACAATGGGGGTGAAGTTGTTTTTACTTATAAAGATTGTAAAATAAAGTCTTTGAATTCAGGACAACTAGTTGCAAAAGGGATAAGAACAAAAAACAATGTTTATGTGTTAAAAGAAAAAAAAGAAGAATGTCACTTAAGAAAATATGATGAAAGTTGGTTATGGCATAGGAGACCTGGACACCTAAATTTTGATCATATAATCAAGCTTAGAAACAATTGGGCAGTAAAATATCTTCCAAAGATACCAAAGCCGTATGACTTTGTTTGTAAACTGTGCCAGATAGGAAAGCTTACTCGGACATAGTTCAATTCTAAAAACTTTCCTTCAATAGAAAAACCTCTCTAGTTAGTACATATGGATTTATGTGGACCATCAAGGAAAGAAGGTACAGGAAAAGAAAACTATTTTGTGTTGATTATTGCTGATTATTCTAGACTAACATGGGTTTCCTTTTTGAAAGAAAAATCTAAGGCATTTGAAAAATTCAAAGTGTTTAAGGCTCTAACTGAGAATCAAATAGGAAAAAGATTGAAGGAAATAAGGTATGATAGAGGATGAGAGTTTAGTTCATGGAACTTCAAAGATTTATGTGATAAACATGGAATCAAAAGAGAGTACACTATTCCAAGGACTCCACAGCAAAATGGAGTAGTTGAGAGGCAGAATAGATCGGTTTAGCAGATGGCAAGATCAATGATGAATGAAAGGAATATTGCTCAAACATATTGGGTGGAATAAATCCATACAACTATTCATATTCTTAACAAAGCTCATCTCAGGCCACACAAATGACAAGAATCCTTATGAACTATGTTATGGAAGACCTGATTCAATCAAAAATTTTAAAGTCTTTGGGAATAAATCTTATATCAAGAATAATGATGAAAATATTGGAAAATATGATGACAGGGTTGATGAAGGTATCTTCTTAGGTTATGCTACAAACAGTAAAGGATACAGATGCTACAATAAGAGGCTGCATAAATTGGTTTATTGTATTGACATAAAAGTTGATGAATAAATCTCGGTTCGAAATGTAACCAGTGTTGAACAAAGCACAAAAGATATAGTTGAAGATGAAGATGAACAGGTCCAAGGATCAGAGAGAGAAGAATCTGAATCAAATGAAGATAAGAATACTCAGGCTGACACAAATCAACAGAAAGAAACAAAACCACCTCTCAGAATTGTTAGAAAGAATCATCCTGAAAATCAAATAATTGGAGATATAAATAAAGGAGTTGAGACAAGAAGGAAATTGATTAAAGACTCAGAACAATCTCAGGTTGCTTTTTTATCTATGATTGAACCTAAAAATTTTTATGAAGAAAGCAAGCATGATGATTGGATTAGAGATATGAATCATTGATCAAATTGAGAAGAACAATACTTGGGAGCTTGTCCGTAAACCTGAAGATAAGAATGTAATAGGTTCCAAATGGGTGTTCAATAATAAAATGAATGAAAAAGGACAAGTTGTTAGGAATAAATCCAGATTGGTCTGTAAAGGGTATGCACAAGTTGAAGGATAGGATTTTGATGAAACCTTTGCACCAGTGGAAATATTGGAAGCCATTAGAATATTTCTTGTATATTCATGCCATAATAACTTTAAAGTGTATCAGATGGATGTTAAATCAACCTTTCTTAATGGATATCTAGAGGAAGAAGCATATATGGAGCAACCTGAAGGATTCTCATCAGCAGATAATCCTGACTATGTCTGCAAGCTGAGGAAGGATCTATATCGACTGAAACAAGCACCACGAGCTTGGTATTATAGGCTGGACAATTTTTTACAAGACAAAGGGTTCAAGAAAGGTATTGTGGACAACAATCTCTACATTAAGTCTGAAGGTGATGATTTAATAGTTGTTTTGGTTTATGTAGATGACATTATTTTTGGATTTACTAATGATTCTTTTGTCCAGTGGTTTGCTAACTCTATGCAAATAGATTTTGATATGTCCATGATAGGAGAATTGTCATATTTTCTTGGATTACAAGTAGAACAGAGTTATGCAGGAATATTTATCTCTCAAGAAAATTATTTGAAAGAGATGTTGAATAAATTTCAGATGGAAGATTCTTCTCCTATTAGTACACCTATGGTGGTTGGTTGCAAGCTCAATAAAGATGATATTTCACCTGATGTTGATCAAAGGACATATCGATCAATGATAGGCAGTCTTTTGTACATCACAACATCACGTCCTGATATAATGCAAGTTGTTGGAATGGTAGTTCATTATCAGTCTGCTCCTAAACAAAGTCATTTAGTAGCTGTAAAAAGAATATTCAAATACTTGAAGGGCACAATGAATTATGGTCTATGGTATCTTAGAAATTAGAATTTTCAGTTAAATGCTTATTCAGATGTTGATTGAGAAAATTGTGTGGATGAGAGAAAGAGCACCAGTGGAGGTGCATTCTTCCTCGGTGACTCATTAGTAGCATGGCTTAGTAAGAAGCAGGGATCTATTTCCTTATCAACCACAAAGGTAGAGTACATTGTTGTTGCTACTTGCTGCACAAAATTTTTATGGATGATACAAACTCTTGCATATTTGGAGGTAACTTATACTGATCCCATTCCACTTCACTATGATAACAACAGTACCATAAGTCTCTCCAAGAATCTTGTATTTCATTCAAAGTCTAAGAAGATACCAATAAAATATCATTTTCTTAGAGAACAGGTTACAAACAGAATTGTCCAGGTGAATTATATTCCTTCCACATAACAGATAGCTTATATCTTTACTAAACCGTTAGCAGCGACAACTTTTGGATATCTTCGTCAGAAGTTGGGGGTTATATATTCTTTTTTCTAATGTGTTCACCTTGTTAGGGGGATTATTATTGAATATCTGTTATATTTCTCATGAATATAGCTCTGGTTCTTCTATTCATAGTTGACAGGGGGAGTATGTGCCTATCGCATTTTTTATACCTTCGATATGTACTGCAACAGCTCAGGGGGAGCATGTTTCTTCTTTGAAATTGATGACAAACGGGGAGAAAGTGTAGCGTGGTAAGGATGATATAGGGTATAAAGTGTAGTGTGGTAAGGATGCTACAGGGTATGGTTGGATGTCCAAGAAGAATAATGCAGTTCTTCAAGGCTATTCAAGGTTGCCATTGTTACACATCAAAATAACTCAACTGGATAAGTGTCGCATATCCCTCTCAATTGTCATAAGTGTCGCAACTTCCTTACAACTTTCGCAAGTGTCGCAAACGTTGTTGAATCATACTTCCATGATGACGACACTAAGGAGGCACTTAAAACATCTTATGTACTTGGTTTGAAGAAGGAGAACTGGTTCAATGGAGTCAAACATCTCTTAACACCTGAAAAGGGATTCCAATCAAGAATTTTGAGGGTGAACGCTCCCCTGAAATAGCCTTAGGAGCGCTGGCGCTCCCCTATAAGGCCTCAGGGAGCGTTATAATGCTCCTTTACCCCTCTACAGGAGCACTGCCTGATTTTGAAGCAATGACGCTCCCCTTAAGCCTCTCTGGGAGCGTTCTAGCACTCTGATGCCCCTTTTGAAGGAGCGCTCCCTAATCTGGGTCAATTGTTAGCCCGGTGAGGAGAATAAGGAAAGGATCTTTCGAGATTAGGAGGCAGTTGTACTCGAATTCTTGGTTTCATCAACAGATCCCTGATCTAAGGAGGAGGTGCCCAACTTGTTCTAAACATAACTCAAGAGGTTAAGCTCCTCCCAACCTATATAAGCAATCTCTATGATGGTGAAAAGGGAGAAGAATTGCTAGCATGAAACCTATGATCTCATAGGAAACACACAGTCAGCAAAGGAGAAGTGATCAGTGAAGCTGCTATCAACCAGGTTGTGGATATTTCAAGCAAGGGTTAGACGAAGAGGACTTGATGAAGCTGTCGTATTCACATCTACGATTGTAATCACTGTTGTCGTTATTCTCATTAATATGACACGCTTGGCATGTTTCTTTCTAGTTTGTGTCTGATGTTACATGAAATTATCATTAATTGATAGATCTATTTTCAAGCTAATATCAATAGAGTAGGAAGTGGTCGTATCTTGTTTGCCCACAGAACTCAGCGAGGAGCAAAGGATTGGAGCACAACTCGGAGCGTGCAGGGACAAACGTCGATTAAGAGGTACTTCCCTTCCTTCTCATGTATTAGTTTAGATAGATTCGAAAGAAAGTCAGTGTCCACGTTAAGCATATTTCTGTCTAGGGTTAAGGTCAAGCTCTAGAGGTGATCTACCTGTCCGCAGGGAGATTTTCCTACAACAGAAACTGGCGACTCCACTGGGGAGATAGCCTCGAATCAAAACCTCTTGTTTCGATTCCTCCTCATTTGACCTAGTTCTGTCCCTTGATTGTTTCAGACCTAGTTCACTCCTCTTTTGATTGGTTTCATGAGCTGATTGGCTCCTTACCTTGTCACACTCAACATACTTGTCAAGTTTGAATCCCAATTTTTGGAATTTTTTGACATTTCTGGAGTTTTCAGACCCTAGCGCCCCTGACCTAGTGTTGACAGAGCACCAGTGCTCCTAATACCTTAGCACAGAGTGCTATAACACTCCTTTCCCTTGGAAACAGAGAGCCAGCCTCTTTTTGGCCCAATAACCCTCCAAAACTGCCTTTTTCAGGGTTTGCCTCTGTGTCTCTTTTGCTGAGTGATCTAGTGAGTCAATTTTTTCTTCTCTTTCAACCTTGACATCTGTCTTTTTGAAGAATAAACACCTTGTTGATTGGATCTTACACCCTTCTTCACAATTTTCATTGAGTTTTTCCCTGTTGAGTGAAATTCGAAACCCATGCATTGTTCTTATCTCCTCATCAGCTGAGTGAAAACCTTGGTGAAGGTCATCAAAGGCCTACAAACCTCTTTATCTTGATTTGAGTCAAGGTCATTGTTTTTCAAATTTTGCTTTTTGGGTGTGAATTGTGTTTTTTCTTTGATTGTTTCGTTTTCACTTTTTCATTTTGATTGCAACGAGAGGGTGCATTGTTTGTATGAATTTAGCTTGTGCTAGTTTGATTTTCATTCATACAAAGACAATTAGCGAGACAAGAATTGTGTTGAATTGATCTTTAACTCATATACAAACAATGAAAAAGCATGATTGATTGTGCATATTAGAAGGCATTTTAAAAGGTTTTTGCATTACATCAGGATTTGATTGAGAAAAGGAATCGTTTGAGGACACTCCGTAGTTGTGCTTGTTAGTGAAAAGAACTCTCTCTCTCCCTTATATAGACGTTCATCGAAAGGAAATGACTGCTTATCATGTTCGATGCATTCTTTGGGTCTGAGTCATAATTCCATTGGTTTCACTTCCATACACCCCTTTTGCGTAAAGAACAACCATAAAAATCAACGCTAATTGAAAATTATCTAGGAATTTTTCTTTGCTAGGATCCTCCACCAACAGTAGAATAGGTGTAGTACTTTGGATTAGGGTTGTGAGCATAACTCTCCAAAGTTTCTAAAACAAATAGTAGCATCCTGACTTAGGGAGAGTCAAATCTAGTTATCGTATAAGTCTGCCTGGGATCCCCCTCTCACACAGGGGTTACGCACGAGGTCACATTCGGGTAATCTACGAGGACTAACCCTCCGTGGTTTAACTGATTGTGGTGGTTGGATCGTATTATGGGGGTCACTTTGAGGTAAATCCACAATTACTGCATGGAAGCCTTCTAGTTGATTTCGGGCTTGATACCCTACCTGTACGTTCCGATCGGACTGTCGACTATTCCCGCCCAGGGGCTGACTGCGAATTGGTAACCTTAGTAGCCATAATATTTAGGGTCTTACACAAGGTGACAGTGACGGGAAGTCTCACTGTACCTGGAATAGACATTGGTCAAACTCACTCGGGCTGCTTGGAGGGTAAATCCACAATTACTGTGTGGAAGCTTGCACCAAGGCGTAAGTCTGTTAAGAAGGTCGCCATTGTAACTGTTCCACCCTACCCCCACCGCTTCTAGACTTGATCACGCGACGTTGGATTTCATCACCAACTAGTACGGTCATCAAAAGAAGGCCATGTTTGCTTGGTTGTGATTCTTAGATTTTTTAGCATGTGTTGTTTCTTTTTGCTAGTTGGCCATATATTTCTTTCACCGACTCTTTTCTGCCAACATCGACCCTCCACGCCGTTCACGGAGGCTACAGGGACTTCCTCCAGAAAATATGGAAGGAAACACCCCTTTACCCCCTCATTCTACGGAGTAATCTCCTCAACAGAGCGAGGTTCATAACACTACAATTTCCCAGGAAGAAGTTCCCATCCCTTTGAAGAATTTTCGAATTGTCTCTGAATCTTCGAAAGCATACCGCATTCCGGAGGGATACGAACGACAGATCCTCCACTTAAATTCTGTCGGATAATTTGTTGTCAATCCAGATATTCCGGCTGGGTCTCCTCAAAACCCTTTAGCCAATGACCCTTTCTGGACTGCGGACGTTGTTTGGAGTCCACCACGCTTGGTGCGAGACCTTTATTGAACAGGAGAAGGTGCCGACGCATCTTTTTCCTACACTGTAGCCCCAAATCACTTCACCGGTACTACCACTTTTACAGCCACACCAACTGTTGGTCCGAACATACCGTTTGTTGGCCCAAGGCCTACTATTCCCCTTCAGATGGACCATTCGACAATGGCCCCGCACATTCCGACTATCTCTGCCGGTAATGCGGTAGTTAATCAAGCCCCGATTGGCACACTTGTAACACCAATAACTAATCTCCCTTTTGGATTTAAGGCACTGAACGCATCCACTACCAACACTGCCCAAACCACTACTCAAATTGTACCGGGAAGTTCCATACCTATCCAACAACCCAGAGGGATTGGCCTTGGTGGTCCTAACTTGATCGACAACATTGGTCAGTCATTGGCATCTAGCTTTCAGATCCCGGGAACTCTACCTCAAACTGGGGGGCATCCCCCCTCCGGAGGACAAATCCCATTCGGAGGGAACCGTAATGCCGGGGGGCATCCTCGCATCGGAGGACAAATTCCATTCGGGGGGCACCCTCATGCTAGGGGTCAACCTCAAGTCGGAGTCCACCATCAACCACAAGGAAAAAATGTGTCTGTCGCACCCAATCCGTGGAGCGTCCCTTTTCAAGGAAATCTGCATGCCTCCATGGGACAAAATGTGTCTGCCGCACCTAATCCATGGAACGTTCC
>ML776655.1:311594-337549 GCA_009831015.1 Picea engelmannii | reverse complement strand
TTAACATTTGCCAAATAATAATTAAAACATGTTTAAAATGAAAAACGTTTTGGGGGGGTGCGTGGGCCTTTGGGGAGAATTTTTATGAGCTCTTTTGCTAAAGAATGACTTGCCTAATTGATTGCTAGGGTGTAGACATCCTATTAACCCTTCCCTAACGCATTTTTGCAAATTAATCCCCCTATTTTATTAATATTTAAAAGGAGGTTGATTTGGTCAAAGAGGGGCGACTTAGGGCTTTGTGTTTTAAAATAAATAATGCCATGAAAATCAATTTGAAACCATGCAATTGAAAGAGCAAGGGATGGGAACTTACCTGGTTCAAACAGCGATCGAAATGATCGATCGTAGCCCCGGTAGCGAGAAAAACAAGATTTGCCCCAAAGTGAGATTCTCCACTACTCCAAAAATCCTTGAAAATGAAATGGTAAATGAATTTTTGAATCAATTATTATTTATAGAATTCCATTTTTTATAAGGTATGGTCATTTGTGGGTTTCTCTAATGATGTAAATCGCTTCGCTAAACTCTGGTTTGTAGCTTTGGTATCGTAGGTTTCCTGGCAGTCCTGATCGGTTATTCACCTTGTCACACTTATGAGCATAGTCTTAGTTCATTCTCAAGCTCGACAATATGAGAATGTAACCGGGTAAACTTTTATCTCTTTTTCAGACCCGTCTAGATACGAACACACGAAAAAGGAACCCCCCTGGATTCTCCTTTAAACCCTTTTCAGACTCTCTAAACATGAAAAGATTGTCGAGTGATCTTGCTTCCTTTTACACTCGTTAAAAGGTCAGAAAGGGTGTCTTACGAGTGATAGTTTAACCCTTTTTCGGTCTCGTTGGACTATTGTATGAAAAAGGAACTGAGAGAGTTCTCTTTTAAGTGTTTTTCCAAACTCTATAATCCCGAAAAACCTTCGAGTTTTTTGTCTTTGGACTCGTTAAAGCACACTTCGACAGGCCCATACGGAACCGATCCCTTACTTCTTCCGGTTCGTTAAACAAAGGAAGAGGAACTTACCGAAGGTGAGTTATATCAAGCATGTGTTATCCTCCTCGAGCTCGTTAAATAAAAAAGAGGTACTCATCTATCCATATGGGGGAAAAATTGAAAGGAGTAAGCCAAGCAGTCTCTTGAGAACATCGTCCAGCACTTCTTAGAGTCGCCCTTGAACACGACACTTTGTCATCTGCACATATCATAATCCGCTGAACCTTTGCACTGAGACAATCTTTGAGTTTCCTTTCACTCCCTTGGGTCACCCAACACAAGTCATTGCATCCATTGCATAAGTTTTGGTCCATGTCATGTTTTGTTGTTGTGCCTCAGTGTTCAAGGGAAGTATCCGCCTCGAGAGTCAACCATCCCAAATATCTTGCCTCAAAACCTGTTTCAGTCCATGTCCATTTGATCTGCCAATTACATCTCTATGTCTGTTTTGTGTCGTTGATGGGGGATACATCAAGGCCCTCCCTCGATGAGTCTATTCCTGTCGACTTCAGTACATTATCCAGGAATTAGACTTAGAAACTAGTTAGTACTTTGGGACCTGCATGCCTCAATGGCAGGCCTCCTCACATTCGACAGTGGGTTTACATCATTGACCTCCGATCGAATGATTCCACGAATTTTCGACCTCAGCTCATCTATTCACATTCGATGGGATGTACTAAGGTACCTTGGGAATCATTAACATTAATGGTGATCTCCCTCGCACTTGTTAAAGGTTTACCTCATTGACCGGTAATCAAGTGGTTTCTGCCATGTTCGACATCAAGACATCTATTCAAATGGTTAGCATTGTACCACGTTGGGATTGGTAAGAAGACCCTGGGTTGAGTGATCACTTTGATATGCGCTTTTTCAAGGTTGTGAAGGAGTTTTTATTGGACAAAGAACACATACACTATTACATAGATCCACTTTGTATTGGTCGTGGCTATGTCTTGTCATCTTGTAGATCCACTGTGTATCTTTCATGGCTATGATTAGTCTGAGTCATCAACGTATAGATCCACATTGTATCTTCGGTGGCTATACCCTTTTTTCAATACAATTATGGATCCGCAGTGTATATTATGGAAGCCATACCTTACAAGTCTCGATCACCCAAACATAGGTATGCCTGCCTTGGGTTTTGAAATATGTCATGATATTTGTTGGATGTTTGTGTGCAGCTTCCGTCAGGTTCTCTGAGTCTATACCCTTTCTTGAACTTCTATAAAGTATTTCAGTCATCAGTTCACATCTTCTAACTTCATACTTTGGGGGGCATTCTGTTACACATCAAAATCACTCAACTGGATAAGTGTCGCATATCCCTCTCAATTTTCATAAGTGTCGCAACTTCCTTACAACTTTCGCAAGTGTCGCAAGTTGGTTACAAGTGTCACAAATGTTGTTGAATCATACTGCCATGATGATGACACTAAGGAGGCACTTAAAACATCTTATGTACTTGGTTTGAAGAAGGAGAACTGGTTCACTGGAGTCAAACATCTCTTAACACCTGAAAAGGGATTCCAATCAAGAATTTTGAGGGTGAACGCTCCCCTGAAACAGCCTTAGGAGCGTTGGTGCTCCCCTATAAGGTCTCAGGGAGCGTTATAATGCTCCTTTACCCCTCTGTAGGAGCGCTTCCCACTTTTGAAGTGCTGGCGCTCCCCTTAAGCCTCTCTGGGAGCGTTCTAGCGCTCTGATGCCCCTTTTGAAGGAGCGCTCCCTAATCTGGGTCAGTTGTTAGCTCGGTGAGGAGAATAAGGAAAGGATATTTTGAGATTAGGAGGCAGTTGTACTCGAATTCTTGGTTTAATCAAAATATCCCTGATCTAAGGAGGAGGTTCCCAACTTGTTCTAAACATAACTCAAGAGGTTAAGCTCCTCCCAACCTATATAAGCAAGATCTATGATGGTGAAAAGTGAGAAGAATTGCTAGCATGAAACCTATGATCTCATAGGAAACACACAGTCAGCAAAGGAGAAGTGATCAATGAAGCTGCTATCAACCAGTTTGTGGATCTTTCGAGCAAGGGTTAGACGAAGAGGACTTGAAGAAGCTGTCGCATTCGCATCGACGATTGTAAGCACTACTGTCGTTATTCTCATTAATATGACATGCTTGGTCTGTTTCTTTCTAGTTTGTGTCTGATGTTACATGAACTTATAATTAATTGATAGATCTGTTTTCAAGCTAATATCAATAGAGTAGGAAGTGGTCGTATCTTGTTTTCCCGTAGAACTCAATGAGGAGCAAAGGATTGGAGCGCAACTCGGAGCGTGCAGGGACAAATGTTGATTAAGAGGTACTTTTGTTATCCTTCATTCTCATGTATTAGTTTAGATATATTCGAAAGGAAGTTAGTGTCCACGTTAAGCATCTTTCTGTCTAGGGTTAAGGTCAAGCTCTAGAGGTGATCTACCTATCCGCAGGAAGATTTTCCTACAACAACCATCAATGCTAAAGGGGGATATTGTTGGCATATTTATAGACGTAAGCTCAACAGTGAAGAGAAATGGTTATTGTTGGATCACCCATTCAGATTTCCTGATGGCTGTCAGATATGAACTCAGACAGGAGGAGCGCGCAGAAGTGGAGAACAGATCTCAGTTGTCAGATCTGAGCACAAGGATCGACCATTGTTGGATCCAGAAAAACAAGTATGATCTTTAAGTGCAAGGTGAAGCGGGTTTACAAAGTTTCGAAAGCAGGGGGGGCGTCCATAATCAAAGAGGACACATGGAAAAAGATAAAAGCATGAAAAAGGATCCATTTCGGAGTTTCGTAGATCGGGAAATCCAAAGGAAGGAGATGCTCTAACCCCTTGAACTCGCGATATGAGAAATCGTGATGAAAATCCTGGCCATTGAAGCTAGAGGACACATGGCGATCGATTGGAATTTTGCTAACTTGCACATTGGAGGAGTCAAATGAATATGACATAGGAACTCACAACATGTGAAGTCTCGAAATGCTCTGGACCATCAGATCACCAAATCTCTGGACCATTGATCTGATGAGTAAAGAACCTACATTTTTGGCCCATGGTCATAGACAAGGTCACGTCATCGAAGGATGAAGGGAGGATCTAGCACAATTCTAAGCCCCATTTTAGAGATTACGACATGGAGAGTCAAGACGTTTCATCACAGGAGTCTTCAAGCTGCAAATCACGAAGTTCTCATTTGATTAGCGAGTGGTCATAGCTTGTGGTCACATCATCAAGAGTTGGAGGAAGGATCTAGAAGCTAAGCTCCACTTCAGAGATCACGACATGGGAGAGTTGAGATGCCTCATCACAGGATTCCCAAAATCGTGAGTCGTGAAAGAACATTATGGATAAGCACTTGGTCACAGTCGTGGGCACGTGAAGGAAGGAGATTTCAAGTTGCAAGGCTCTATTTTGGGATCGAGAGTTGGAAGAGTCAATGTGACTCACAACAAAATTCGTGAAACGTGAAACTGCAAAGTGCCTTTTGATTAGGCTCATGATCACTTCCAGTGGGCATATGGGATAAATGCAAGACCCTATGGATTTAATTCAATGATGTTGGTTATTTGAGAATCTGATTGAAGGTCTACTGCTGATATTCACAATTAATTGTTCAGTTACGATTCAGTTAGCAGAACCAAATAATGGTTCTTGGATGGTTGGAAATTCAGTTGATGAAGCGTTTTTTCCCTAGGAGATTCGAGGTGTAACTAAAGTTGTTGTAGTGCATAAAAGTGATATACAGTGACTGTGTGGGGTTAGATGTTCTGAGTGAAAAATGAGTTGAACTATAAGAAAGGTAGAAACTCAGAAATGTGAAAAAAATACTGAAAACATAGAAGCAAGAGAAGAATTGCAAAACAATTTGAAGAAGAGCAGAATTATAGAACAGATAGAAGCAGAGAAGAATTACATAACAAATAAGAAGGGGTAAGAAGTGAGACACCTGTATTGTTTGTTATTCAATAATTTATTCTTAACCAGGGAGGTATGGTGGTGCTAGGGAGGACTGTGTTCCTCTGATATTCAAGTTGGTGCTTGAATATTGGAAGTTGTATCTTCCATCTAGTTGTGGCTAGAAAACAGGGTGGCATGGTGGTGGTCGGGAAAACATTGAATTTTTTGTATGCAAGTTGGTGCTTGTATAAGTCTAGTTGGTGTTGGAACATTTAGGGAGTTGATGCTTCCTTCTAGTGGGTGCTAGAGAAACCAAAGAGTTGGTTCTCTCAACAAGTTGGAGCTTGTAAAACAGAGGTAGTAGCCTCACTTTGAGTTGATGCTCAAACATAGATGATGTACAGAACTTAAAAGACTGCCTATCATTCGAAGAAGACGAGGTTTTCTCCCTTTATGGTTTTCCTCATGAAAATATGTCTCTGTGTATATCTTATGTGTGACTAATGTTCATTATTCATGTTGTTCATATGTTGAATAATATTGATGGTCACTTGGAAGAGATTAAAAATTGTTTGAATAGTCATAAATTGTTTAAGCACAGTAACAACTAATTCACCCCCCCCCCTCTCAGTTGTCTTAGTATTTTCAACACGAGAGATTGTGACAAATGAGGAAGGTGTCACTCTTATTTATACTAATATGTCTACTGACATTTCTAGTAGGTCTGAACTAACTTTCTGGAAAACATACTTTATGTTTCTCTTTTTTTGGAGATGACTTTACTTCTAGAGAAATATAATTCTTCTTTATTATTTTTTGTGAGTCTGAATTCTCTTTTGGGATCTTCTATGAATTCCAATGGTTTTTCCTTTAATTTCTTGGCAACTTCATCTATAAGAAAGATAATCCTGGAGGTGAATACCTCTCGTAGCTACTAGAAACATCAACACTCCCTCTTAGCTAGGGAAGTATTCTCCATAATGTTTTTCCTCTAGTACTCATAGCCTCGCAAGCTATGCCATGGTCCTCTGACCCTGCCATTGTCACATAGACCATACTACTAGAAGCATCATCACGTCGCACATGGACACACACAATGTGGACCTTTTCTAGGGCCTCATCACCACTAGACTACATTAGGACCTACTCACCCATAGTGTGGCACTAGGACCTACTCGCCCATAGTGCATCATCAAGGACCTACTCAGTCATGTCGTTTCCACTTGGTCTACCACCAAGGGACATGTCCACATGGTCTACTCCCAAGGGACATTGGGAACCAACCCAATACAACTTATTAGTCCATCGATGGGTGTCATACTCAATTCAGTCCATCGAGAAGTATCATCATAGAAGAATGTCTCATGAAGTTGCAACCATCAATACTCCCTCTCAACGAGGAAGGAATTCTCCAAACATATCTTGTATTGTTCTCGGTGTTCTTTTGTCATAGAAAATTTTCTCCATCAGCCTCATTAGCTATATTGATGATCCATCTCCACAACCATGTGCATAAATCTGGCACCTCAGGTCATTCTTGTCCCATGACAAGAATTATGACCACATCAGAGCCACATTCACCTCATAGTTGATCCTGGAATGTCCACATTCCCACATGATCATGAGCATATTTAGAGTGATCAATATCAGTCCTAGAATGTACATATTCCCATAATATCACTCATTGAATTCATTTAGATCAATGTTATTAGACATGTGGAATTTCACCTCAAGCACCTCAAGTCTTTAGTCTATCGACAAATACGTTGGGGAACATTTAATCCGAATGTAGATGTTCCCTATATCCCCTGGTGTACAACCCAATACTGGGAGAAGGGTCGAACTGATGATTATTAGGTCCACTCACCTCACTATGAGTGTTATGCCCGATGAAATCCACACACATTGGAGGAGTCCTCAGTCCATCGAAGAGTATGTCAGCCTTCAAGTCTTCATCCCATCTAAAAATATACCAGGGTCCCAATCCTTCATTCCATCAAAGAACACCTTGGGATCATTCCCACATGGTGAAGTTCATTTGACCAATGTTGGAATGTCTACCCAATATCCTCCTGGAGATCTAGCAACAAATCAAATCCGTAGTGCATCCAAGATTACATCTAGGCCTATTCCCACATGATCAAGTTTGTCTTATCAATATTGGAATACCAACACAATGTTGTAATCATCAACACTCCCCCAGGGAAACATTTTCATTCATTCCAAGCTTCTCCCAGAAAGAGGCTTAGTGAAAATGGCAGTTGTCTGCTCATCTGTGGATATGTGTTGGAGCCTCACTGCTTCGAAAATATCCCTTGGAATTCATTCCAAGAGCACAACCTCTACAAATGACATCATTATCAATATGAATCTTTGTAACAATCATCACCATATTCCCCAGATAAGGAAAATATCTATAATGAAAATGAGCAAGTCTCCTATGCCATGACTCACTCAGAATGATAAAATCATGCACTAGGAACTAGTCAATTTGTACAAACTCTTTGTCTGGTTTGTCTACTTCATGTATCAAACTAGATACCATCTAATAATTTGTCTTCTAAAAAAGTCACTATAGATCCCCCTCAGAGCTATCACTAGTGGCATGCCTCCGAGGTAACCCTCCCAGAATAAGAAAACAAGAACAATAATATCTTCTCGAGGGGAGATAAACAAGTGCATCTGTAGTATTTAACTGGTTAGTATAATGATCATAACTTCAATAGATCAAGATGAAAAATACGATCATAATAATGCCATAACATATAGAGACATATCAAAATAATCAAACCTGGAGGGTGAATTGTTCCTTTGGATGTGCTAGATTTGAGATCCCTATGGATCTATGATTTGTTTCTTGGAAAAAATATTCTTCTCCTGAAAACACCCTCAAGATAATGATACAATTTAACATATACAAGTACATAACTCAAAAATTGTAGCACCATTCGACAATAATTGTAAGCAACAACAAACCCTAAAACTTCAAGGTGCTCCAACTAGCTTGACAAAATAAAACTGTGCAATGGCAAGGTACTGTGGCAGGGTATAGTAGAAAACTTCAATGACGAACTATAGTGGAAAGGTAAATTTCATGATATTCCTTCCAGCAATTAGACTATTCTGAAGGAAACCAAGATCGGATACCATTTTGATATTTTGTTGATTACGTTAACATTAGATTTAGCATAGCAATTTGAACTTCGTTTGCATGCTTGTTTCACCATATGGGATGTTGCACCATCGCCACCCAACCATAGGAACCTACTTGTCCCACCCATGAGAATAACATATACATCCTGGGAAACCCTTCTACATAAGGGGAGAAAACCCAACAACCTTCTTATAGAGAATATCCTTTCCAAGACAAAATAATCAAGAACAAGCTCTATCCACTAGAGAAAACCAACAAGAAAGAATCCAACAACATAGATGTAACACACCCTAGATAGAGCACTAGGTTGTCTAGGCTTCACTAGAACACCACTAAGAGATAACCAAATATGCAGTTGTAGCTCACTCTAGCTAGAGTGATAGAGTGGATGGATTCCACCAGCACATCACCAAGACCAAGAGAGATAGACCCTCCATATGCACCCTTTTTCTTTCTGCGGCTGCAACTCTCTCCACCAAATTTGTGCTATAGATGATTGAGAGATTGTGACAAATGAGGAAGGTGTCACTCTTATTTATACTAATATTTCTAGTGAAATTGATGGTAGGGACAACCTGACTTTCTAGAAAATATATATATTTTTTATCTTTTTCTGGATTCGACTTTACTTCTGTAGAAACATAATTCTTCTTTATTATTTTCTGTGAGGCAAACTTCTCTTATAGGATCTTCTTTGACTTCCAATGGTTTTTCCTTTAGCGTATTGGAAACTTCATATATAATAAATTTTATATCGAAGGTGAATACCTCTTGCAACTACCAGAAACATCAACACCTACCACTATCACCAATACTCAACCAGATCCTCTCATATGGATCATATACCAAGGACACTTCTCAACTAGATGTCCAACATCACCAACACATGCCTCTATCAAGAATGTACCAAGATTGGAAACATAGCATCAAAATATTTGTTTCTCAACCATGTACCAAACCATCAACCTATACCATACCAAGCATCAACCGTGTACCACAAAAAGTGCATCAACCATGGACCAACACCTATACTAAACCATGCATCAACCATGCACCAACAACTATACCAAACCGTGCATCGACCATGCACCAACACTTGTGAAAAACCAGGAATCAACCATGCAGCATAAAATATACCATATGCCTCAACCATCAACCATGTACATCAACACCATACCAAGTACAAATCAGTACCATACCATGTATCAACCATGTAAATCAGCAATGTACATTAACACCTGTACCATACCATGTATCAACAATGTATCTCAACCATATACCATATCACTCAATCATATCATACACCATGTACCATAGGATATATCAATAAATTACCGTCAATGGTGTACCTCAACAAAGTACCAAACCACTAAGATCATATACCAAGTATATGCCTCAATCATGCACCTAATATGTGCCTCAAGCATGTGCCAATGGCTCAACAATATACCAAAGACTTTCCTCAAGCATGCACCATAACATCATCAACATGTAACCCTCAAAACATGCATATAAACATAATTGTAACTCTATTACAGACCTGGTGTATGTGATCAGAGAGTTGCATATCTTATTCAACTTCAACAATAACATATAGCATCTTCATCAAAATTTACCTTAATCTCACGAGACTAGTTTTAGGACTAGTCGCAAACCCTAAATTTCAACAAGAATAACTACATACCTGTAATGAATAAAGGTTTCAAAATTGTACCCAATATTATTCAATATCTTCTTTGCAATTCCTCTAAGGTTCACTGTTTGGAATATCCCTGAAAAGGAGTTCTAGCAAAAATGGAAGACATTGCTGAATTATGGATTATTCTAGAGAGAAAGCTTGTAGAGCATGCCACACACGTAATATTTGATATCTAGATCTTAAAATAATACACAACATACTAAGGACTGTAATATATCCAATTCATTTATTCTCATTGAATTTGGATCCTTGATGAATACATTATGACTATTTTACCCAAAACACTTGTTTGAGACTAGTTTCAGGACTAGCCCAAAACCCTATTTTCCACAGTGTATCTCATAAAATACAATGACCTAGAAGATTAAATTTTTACCACTGGTACCTTGACATGTCTTCTCAACTTCCTCCAATTTTCTCTATATGAATCATTATATAAACAAAGTTATAGAAAACATGGTAACATGACCTTTACATAACATACCTTAGAACAAATCATCACAAGACTTCATCCTTCCTTGGAATTTCTCCCTTATTTACTTCATATTCCCTCTAAAATTCTCCTTATATCTCCTTACTTACCTCATATAACAATCACTTAATCACAAAGAATATATTCAATAGAATGTGTGTGTGAATGTACTTATGAGTGACTTCTTGAGGTGTATATATACTTTTTCTAAGTAATCTCTTTCCTTAAATTTAGGGATTCTTGAACTATCTTGTTACAACCACTTTACCCTTTTATTAGTGACTTGCAACTAATTAGGGGATTCTTAAATCATATTGTAACCAATTAGGAGCTTCTTAACCCATCTTTGGGGCTTCCAACTTCACAAGGCCATATCTCCCTAACCGTGAGGAACCATGTGGCGTACCACCTATCATCGTAAAGGATGCGACAAGAACTATCCATCTATGAGTGTCTTACCTACATTTACATTTTCCTTAATTTCCATATTCCTCAACCAATCTTTGGGTACCGTAACCAAACCTATGGGGCTTCACATAGAATTCATCAAATTCACCCAACACATCTGCTAACATCAACCACTCCATCAATGCCAACTAACTCACCATTAATCTCAACCATATCTCTAGGGATTTCATACTTCTTCAAGGGTTGACATCAATGAAAACCAACTATCCAACAATCTCCCCCTTTGTCATTGATTGAAACACCAACATTGATGGAAACAATGATGCTCCAACATTGATGATCTCCCTGTGACCATTGCTCATCATCAATGTTTCTCACTCTCCCCCTTTGACATCAATGACAAAATGAATCTCTTCTTGGGGATGCTCCCCCTATATTCATGCATCTATTCTTTTTCTCTCCCCTTCACATCATAGGAAAAAGGTTAACTCCCTTAGTATGCCTCTCCCTATCTGCTTGCTTCTTATCTTTCTTTCTAGATATCTTCTCTGATGATTTCTCTTCCATTGACTTCTCTCCAATATATCATGTATATCAATGTAGCGCTACATGTATATGTTTACATTCTTCTCTTCCAATGTTTTTTTATTTTCCATTGGTTCTTCCTCTTGTAACTCTCTAGCATATATAAAAAGAATTCATTAATTGATTTCATTCACTTTTCATGTTCACTTGACCATATTGTTCAATGATTTTCTTCTGATGATTTAGCTTCTACTGACAGTTTGTCTTTCCATGTTATAATGTTCCTTTTACTTCTTGTGTTTATGTGACCAATTGATTCCAATTGTAAATACATTGTTATGCATATTCCCTGACCAAAGTTTTATGTACCTTATAAGTATCCATCTCTGTCCATATGTCACAATCTGTCCATAATTTTGCTACTCAACTATCCACAATGTTGACTCATTTTTCATTCTGTACTTTTTCTATCTGATTGCTCTAAATCTATCTCTGCAAATCCTTTAAACTTCTCAAAGTATATTTTTTTTATCTGTAGTAGCTACTGCACTGACTCCCCCTGTTCAATATTCATATTTACTGGGATTCTCCAAGCCAAATGACTCAAAACAATGGAGGAATCCGCCCTAATGCAGAGTAGTCTTTATCTTCGTTTGTAGACTCATCATCTCTTTGAACTATGATTTCTTCCTTTATTCCTGTGGATTGATCTCGCACTACAATTACTGAAAGTACAATCTGTTGGGTTTGTTATTTATTCACCAGCTCTTATTTTTTTCTTACACTACTGCCATTTCTGCGATCTCTAAGACTTGGTCTTTATTCATTAGTTCTTCTTGTTTCTCATTTCTTCTCCATATGTTCCTATATCTGACATCTTCCTTTTTTCCTGTAGATTTCTTTTGATTTCATACTATTTCCAATCCTAAGAGTATGAATTATTGTCCTTGATTCATTTGATCTTCCTTTACATGTTCTTGTTTTCTCTTCCATACTTTCTTATAACTAATATCAGTGTTCTGTTTTATAGAATTATCCATCATGCTTCTACAATCACGAGCTATGTGTCCATAGTTATGGAATTTGTAATATTCAATACTATGTGGGGCCACATAAGCATTTCTTTCTTGAACATTTCTTCCATAAGCTCTGCAATCTGGAACTTTATGTCCTAAGTTAGTACAATAAAAACAATGACCATAAAATAAATTTACATACCTGGGAGTGAATGATCTTATTTGTGGTGTAGTCCTTCTGAATTCCTACCTTGGTTGATCATCATCTTCTCTTATGTTGATCCCTTCATTCTGATTGAAGCTTCTTTGTGGCTTGAATGTGGAGGGTCTTCTTGAATATGTATCTTTATCATTTTTATATGATTCTGGCTGACCATGATTCCTTCCTTTGAGTACTTCTGCATAAATCTTACTATTTTGTTCATTCTTCTTTTCTGAAAACCTGGAGTGATTCTCTTCAACATTCTCTACTGATGATGTGGATGTTTCTGTCTTTTCATCATTCTTGCTGAGCTTGATGATTTTGGCTCTCAATGTGACAACTTCTTATTCAAGCTCCTCAACCTCTTCTTCTTTCTTCATCATATGACTCTTTATGACTTCTTTTGTTCATTTTCCTTCTTCAAGTTGGATCTTCAAGGAGATGATTTCCTTTTCAAGTCTTCTTTATTCTTTACCAAATTCTACTTCAAGTTGATTTAAGTCCTCAATTATTTCCTTAAGATGATCTGTCAAAATATTCTCTCTTTTCTCTACCTCCTTTCTTTCGGCTTCCAAACATTTATTTTCTTCCATCTGACCTTTGTATGTTTCTTAAATATTTCTCACTTCTTCTAGATGAGCTTTTAGTTTCATGATGACCTGTTGGGATTCTTTGGAACTTTATTGAGAATTATTCTTGGAAAATTGTTCTTCAAGAGACTTGTTTTTCTTTCTTTCTTTCATCAATTTGTCTAGAGCACTAATTAATTATGTTTCAAGATCTAATATATCTTCTTCACAATATTCTTATTCTAAATCTATCTGCTATGACAAGCATATTTCTTGTTCTGTACCTGCATATTCTTTAGCACTCCTTGGCTCTGTGATGGGAGATTCCTCAAAATAGAGATCATGTAGCTTATCCCAAAGTTCTTTAGTAGATAAACATTTTCCCACTTTCTCATTTACTAAATCAGGTAATCCTTCGAAGATGAAATCCATTGATATTTTGTTGTTTATTTTCAATTTGTTCTTGGCTACAGTATTTGGTTTCTTAGTAGTGGTATATCTTGTAACAACTGATTTTGAAACATCATATCCATGTTCCTATAAAAATGTTTTCATTTTGATATTCCACATCTCACACTTTTTACCAATATAACCATCAAATCATGGTATTCCATTATCTATGTATGCACTATTCTTCATCTCCATGATCTTTCTTTCAGTGGTTAAACTATTTCCTGAAGGAACTGACTCTGATTCCAATTGTTGGAATACTGAGAGGGGTGGGGGTGAATCGGTATGAGAACTTTTAACCACAACATATAAACTTCAACTTAATTAAAAGTATATCATCAATATATCATGATCATATAAACATAAGAAACATCACAGCAAGTACACAATACACCCAAATTTACATGGACACCCAAATGAGAGAAAACCACTAGATTTTTTTCCTATATATCAAAGAATACATTCATTAGAAGAAAAAAATTCCCAATTCTCTAGCTATAACTGGAAGGAGGTTACAACCCCCTATTTACAGGCTCCAACCTAAAGGAATATACAACTCCTTGAATTCTTTGGCTCCAAATAGAAGGAGGCTACAACCCCCTAATTCTCAGGATCCAACTTGAAGGAAGCTACAACTCCCTCAATTCTATGGATCCAACCATAAGGAGGTTGAAACCCCTTGATTATTAAGCTCCAACCTGAAGGAAGCTTGAACTCCCTAATTCTCCAGCTCCAACTAGGAGGATGCTACAAGCCCCTTTCCTTTCCCTGTCCTGCCTCCCTGAAATATACATGTAGACCAATTGTCACTACCACAATCAATAGCACTGTCTCTACCACTATCACATCAACCTATAACCTGTCAACCTATTACTGTATCCAACCTGTCACTATCAACCTGTCCATCTTGTCACTGTCAACGATACTCAACTAGATCCTCTCACATGGATCATATACCAAGGACACCACTCAACTAGATGTCCAACATCGCCAACACATGCCTCTACCAAGCATGTATCAAGATCATCAGCATACCATCACAAGATATGTGTCTCTACCATGTACCAAAGCATGTACCAAATCATCAACATGTACCATACCAAGAATCAAACATATACCACAACTTGTATGACAACAAGTGCATCAACCATGCACCAGCACCTAAACTAAATCGTGCATCAACCATGCACCAAATTTTTTTCCAAACAGTGCATCAAATATGCACCATAACCTGTACCATATGCCTCAACCATCAACCATGTACATCAACACCATACCAAGTATCAATCCTATACCATACCATGTATCAACCATGTACATCAACACCTATACCTTACCATGTACCAACGATGTATCTCAACCATATACCATATCACTCAATCATGCCATACACCATGTACCATAGGATATATCAAGCAAGTACCATCAATGGTGTACCTCAACAAAGTACAAAACAACCAATATCATATACCAAGTATATGCCTCAACCATGCACATAATATGTGCCTCAAGCATGTGTCAATGCCTCAATAATATACCAAAGACTCGCCTCAAGCATGCACCATAACATCACCAACATGTAACCCTCAAAACATGCATATAAACATACTTGTAACTCTGTTACAAACCTAGTGTATGTGATGAAATACTTGCATACCTTTCTCAACTTCAACAACAAGATAATAGCATCTTGATCAAACTTTACCTTAGTCTCACGGGACTAGTTTTTGGATTAGTCACAAACCCTAACTTTCAACAAGCATAACTACGTACCTGTAATGAATAAAGGTTTGAAAATTGTACCCAATATTATTCAATATATTCTCTTCAATTCCTCCAAGTTTCATTGTTTGGAATATCCACGAAAAAGGAGTTATAGCAAAAATGGCAGACCTTATTGAGTTTTGGATTATTCTAGAGAGAAAACTTGTAGACAATGCCACGCATGAAATATTTGATATCTAGAACTGAAAATAATACACAACATACTAAGGAATGTAATATATATAATTCATTTTCTTTCACTGAATTTGGATCCTCGATGAACACATTATGATTGTTTTACCCGAAACACTTTTTTGAGACTAGTTTGAGGACTGGCCCAAAACCCTATTTTCCACAGAGTGTATCTCAGAAAATACAACGACCCAAAATCTGAAATTTGTACCAAAGGCACCTTGACATGTAGTCTCAACCTCTTCCAATTTTCTCTATCTGAATCATTCTAGAAACAAGGTTATAGTGAACATGGTAATATGAACTTTAAATAACATACCTTAGAACACATCATCACAAGACTTCATCCTCCCTTGGAATTTCTCCCTTCTTTACTTGATATTCCCTCTAAAATTCACCTAAGATATCCTTGGTTACCTCAGATAAGAATCACTTACTCACAAAGAAGATATTCAATAGAATATCTATGTGAATGTACTTATCAGTGACTTATTGAGGTGTATATATACTTTTTCTAAGTAACCTATTTCCTTAACTTTAGGGATTCTTGAAATTTCTTGTTACGACCACTTTTCCCTTTCATTAATGACTTGAAAATGATTAGGGGCTTATTAACCCATATTGTAACCAATTATGGTATTCTCAACCCATATTTGGGGATTCCAACTTCACATGGTCGTATCCCCTAACCGTGAGGAGCCACATGGTGTACCACCTATAATTAGAAACAAAATGACAATAACTATCCATATATGCATGTCTTACCTACATTTAAAATGTCATTCATGTCCATATTCCTCAACCAATATTTGGGTACCATAACGAAACCTTCAAGGATTCATGTAGACTTCATCAAATTCACCCAAGACATCTGTTGACATCAACCACTCCATCAATGACAACTATCTCACCATCAATATCAACAATATCTCTAGGGATTCCATACTTCTTCAAGGGTTGAAATAAATCTATAAGGGTTGACATCAATGAAAACCAATTGGCCAGACCAACTGTCCAACATAATCCATCCATCTTATTGGATCAAATCCATCAAACTTGTTCAAATCTACCTTAGGAAATATTATATGCATCATATGGAGTTGAGTGTCATGAAATGGTGTTCCAATGCGATGACTACCACCCATTGAATATCCCAAATTATCCATCAACCCCAATTGTTGTAGGGGCTAGTCAACTAGACCCAACAGTCAACCAAGTTGGATATGAAAGTCAGTCGACTGTCTAGTCGAACAAGTAAATCGATCAGTCCCTCTGTCGGGTCAACAAAGTGAGGCAGTTATGAAGTTGCGATTTCCTTGTAACTAAATATTCAAGTATAAATATGTGACTATGTAACAAATAAAGAGAGTTGTTGTTGTGTTATAATAATAAAGTTCATATTGTTGGTTCTCCCATTACCTTTTGTTATTCTCCTTCTCTGCTCATGTGTGTATGTATGATATCATATATATTGATGCATATTGATCTGTTCTAGGACACTACTAGTAAATACTCTCTACAAGTCCCTATATTACAATAGGTTGTCAAGTCCTTGAAAATGGATTGGAGTCTACAATTTTTATTACATGAAGGATGACTCACTATGACTCAATTATAGGATTCTAAGTTTTGATTACGACTCAACTTGACTAGGAAAAGAATCAATGGAATTTATTAGGACTGTATAATATAATTATATAAGACTCCTTTTTGTTGGTACTAGACTTTTACAAAATCAACTAAATGTTGTCAACTAGATATTGACTGATAAGCTAGGAATTGACTTACATTACATTGAAGGATAAAATTGATTTCCTTGAAGACTCTTGTTTAACCCTCTCTTTTCTTTAGAATCTGTTTCCAACACGAGTTTGAATATGATTCAACAGACTAAATCAACAACATAAAACTTTGTTTCATTTTTAAATAAACTATTTTAAACTCGATTATAAGCTCGACTAGGCTCAGACTCAACTATAAATAGACTTGATTACCCTTCATGTAAATATTTTATATGTAATACTCCATCACCTTTTACATTACTTTACGGATTCAATATTTCAATGAATTCAACTTTAATGACTCTATTAACAACTTCTCTCATATTCCTTTTACACTTTGACTCATATGATTTTGACGTGAAAATTACCATTGGATATAAGAGTCATGATTTCTTAATTTGTACTTGCAACAACAACTCAATGCCAAATGGTCAGCCCTCAACCTTTAAAGGTGCCAAAATTTTATTTTTTAATCACATTATCACAACCCATTAGTTCTTTTATTACAAGCATTTTGTTAAAAACTAAGAATCTTGCCTTGTTTTGTGACTAGATTGACTGGGAGATATATTTGAACATCATTTGGTCAACATGTATCTTGCAGAAGTCGATTTTCTTCTCTAATTTCTTCCCATGTGACTGGTGCATACATATGTATCAACAAGAAGAAAAATTGAAACATCCACAAATATTTACAATTCCAATATTTGATAACATATCATTCTCTTCTATAACCTCCAAGTCATTGGTTGACCCACCCATCCAAAATTTTCACTACTTTGAGGACATTGACTACCATTTCGACAAGAAGGGAGATGATTTGAAAAACTTGGATTCATTGATTCAATATAGGACATAATGAATTTTATCCCTCAACAAACAAATGTCGTTCTATTTAACGTTTTTTTGCCAAGATTGGGTGCCACTAGGATGTACATGGTATCCTATTTCATGAAATGGTAATAATATTGACTTTGAGTTTGTTGTTTAATAATTTTAATAAAGTCAATGAGAATTAAAGCTTATTTAATGTGGTAAATTTAGATGGATTATAGTTACATTTTCCTTTGGAGCAATGTATATCTGTATTTTTTTGAATGCCAAATGTGTGAAAGTATTGTTTCTCGAAATTTTGAATCAGAAAGAAATTGCATCCATATGTAGTGCAAGATATTCCATAGAAACTCATGGGGAATGTGTGGAGGTGAAGCAGAAGCCCCACTTGCAAATCAATTCCAACTACATGTCCAACCACAATATCAAATGGAATACCCTCCATATCGAAGAGGGTCAACTAAAAGAATATTTGGTGGAATATCATAAACCATTAGAAGCATCGATAGTTGGGAGGTGACCTTGTCAATTTATTGGTCAGTCTAATGGTTGACCTGGTTGACTAATGAATTAAATGAATAATGGTTGACTAGTTGACTAGACAAGAGAAGCGCCCTTGAATGTTGAACCACATGATGATATTTATTGCTTCTTTGAATCTGAATGATGTTCTAAAGAGATGTACCTAAATAATGAGTGATTGTTCTATTATTTAGCTGGAGAATGAAATCTCACCGTGATTAGAACTGAGGTGCATATTTGTTTGAATAGAATGGAATATCAACCATGGGTGTCGACCAATGACCTGGAGGTTAAATAAGAGAATGAGATTTTATCAAAGATTGGAATTGCAAATATTTTCGAATGTTTTGATTTTACTTATTATTGATACAACATTATGCACTATTCACATGGGAAGAAATAGGAGAAGACAATCGAATTTTTCAAGATACATGTTGAAGGAATGATGTTAAAATCTAGCTCCTGGTCAATCTAGTCATAGAAGAAGATAGGAAGAACTTTCTATTTTTTTAACAAAATGCTTGCAATAACAACAAGTATCTTCTTAAATGCCCTTGTAATTACAACAAAGAGTATGAGTATAATTTGAAGTTGGTACTACAAGTGTTGAGAAAGCATTAATTGTATTCCAAGTTGAGAAAGTGCACTTTCTATTAGAGGAAAATCCACTATTTCGGACATATTGTATCAGAAGAGGGCATAGTATTGGATCTAGAGAATATTGAGGCAATTAAAGGATGGCCTAGACCAAAGAACATTTCAAAGGTGAGATCATTTATGGGTCTAGTTGATTACTACAAGAGATTAATTTCAATTTTATCCAAGATTTATCATCGAATTAGTTCATTGCAAAAGAAAGGAATGAAATTTGAATGGAATGCAAAGTGTATTGAGAATTTTCAACACTTGAATGAAATGTTAACTAGTACACCAATTTTAAATATTGCAAATCCAAATGAGGGATTTTTCGTTTGTATAGATGTGTGTAAAGAAGGGTTTGGTGGATTCCTTACCCAAAATGGGCATGTCATATGCTATGAATATAAGAAACCCAAATATCATGAAATAAATAATTCTACCCATGAATTGGAGCTTGCAACTATTGTCCATGCACTGAAAATGTGGATGAATTATCTCATGGGAATAAAATGTGAGATGAGAATAGACCATAGTGGTATAAAATAATTATTTGGGTAGTCAACACTAAATGGTAAACAAATTATATGGATTAAATTTATGAGTGAATGCAACTTTGACATTGAGAACATCAAAGGAAAATAAAATAAAGTGGTTGATGAACTCATCAAGAGGGTGCATGAAATGCATGCTACAACCATTAGTATGCACAATTCATATTTAAAAAATAGATTTTTGAAATTTGTAGCATCAAACCAACATTATATGCAAGCTAAAGAAGGGTTATAAAAATATATTATAAAACTAGGATTTAAAGGTTTCATGCTAGAAGAGGATGGAATCTTCTTATAAAAGGACAAATTTCATGTTCTTATTTATTAGGAGTTGAGATATTCGGTTCTAAAATAAATGCACAATGTGCTATACATTGGACATCCACATACCTGAAAACTATTGTAGTTGTAAGAGGCCAATATTTTTTGGCATGGATTGAAGGAATATATGGCTAATTAAACAGTTAGATGCATGGAATGTCAAAAGGTAAAGGTTGAGCACATACATTCAATGGGATTTCTACAATCATTTCCCATTCATGAATGGAAATGGGAAGTGGTTACTATAGATTTCATCACCAAGATTTCTAGAATAATAAGGAAACATGATTCCATCATGATAGTGGTGGAAAATCTTACAAACGTTTCACATTTTATTCCAGTTGAGATGACTCATAAGGGAGCCAACATTTCATAAATTTACATGAAGGAAATTGTTAGACTACATGGTGTGCCCAAGTAAATAGTGTCTGAAAAAGGTTCCAAGTTCACTTCCATTTTTTGGAAAGGGTCATTTAAATAATTTAGGATAAATCTAAATTTCATCCCAAAGTATCATCCATATTTTTATGGGGAGATAAAGAGGATCAACCAAATAATTGAAGATATGCTAAGAATGTACATACTAGACAAGCCTTCCATATGGAAATACTATTTTCATTTGGTTGAGTTTTTGTATAAAAATGGGTATCAAGAATCATTGAAGATGATCTCATTTGAAGGCTCGTATCACAAAAAATGAAACATGACCATGAGCTAGGACAACTTAGTAGACAGAGTGATTGTTGGGCCAGAGATGCTCAAAGAAATGGAAGAGTAGATGGTAAGGATCAACCATAAATTAAAGACTGCATAGGAAAATCATAAACATTATGCAGATAAAGGTAGGATGCATAGAGAATTTATGTGGGAAAGCATGTGTTTCTAAAAGTAAAGGCCTAAAGAGCTTGTTGAAATTGAGAAGTTTCCCAAAGTTAGTCGTTAGATATTGTGTTCCATTTGATATTCTAGATAGGATAGTCTCAATCACATACACACTTGCATTTCCTGCATCCATGTGTATGCATAATTTGTTTCATGTATCTTTACTGAAAAAGTATGTGCTTCATACTAACCACTTGATCGATTGAAATATGATCCAATTGGAGCATGAATGGGACTTTTAGGTGGAGCTAGTGTGAATCTTGGATCAAAAATTCAAAGAGCTCAGGAACTAATCCATTGACATGGTAAATGTCTAGTGGAGCCACTATGGTCCTAAATATTCCACGTCGGAGGACGATGAAGCCATGTTAGAGGAGTACCCATCCCTTTTTGTATATTTTGAGGAAATATGAATGTACAATTGTATATAAATGCATTGAGAATCCATTTTTGGTAGTTGGAGTTCCTAGAGCTACAGCTCTAAGACTTGATGTCCGACCTATTCCAGATCTTGGAAAGCTGTAAAAGACCTAGTCCCCTTTATTCCTAATTGAGGGTATGAGGTACTGAATTTTATTTTTTCTCTTATTCATTCAAAAACACCAAGTCGACAGGTCTCTCAAAAATTAATATTTAGAATAGATACTTACAATTTCAATTGGAAATTATGAAATCCCCATATGATATTGATAGTTCTAGGGTTAAAATAATACAAAATATTGAAACTAAATAATGGCATCAGATCCCTCCATTGTTTTCATATCTTTGTGAGTCTTGTGGTGATAATTCCTTATCTAATATAATTGAGTGAGTTTTGACTATATTATAGTGAACCTTAGATTTCACATGTGGTATGAGAACTATTAACCATATATAATTTACAGAGAAGAAACATGAGAACAACACAGAGTATTGCAATGAATTCATATTCTATGTTTCTTAGTGCCTTGAATTTCCTTTGGAACATTATCAATCTCCCTACAATGTGGCATATTCAATGAACATTGTATCTATGCATGGACATGGAACCATATAATACACATCAACTTCATTTTTTCCCTTTTTCTTGCAAAGAATAATTTCTTAATGAATATTGGGATCTATAATTAGAATATTTAACCTTGTATACTTTATATTAATAGTTATTATTTAGAATTAGAGTTTTAGGATAAGAAAAAAGAAAAATAAAAATAAAAAGTAGGCACGCTTCTCTCGATCAAGTAGTTTTAGTCAACAAGTTGCAATTTTTACAGAGAAATAGAAACCTCCACATATGATATATCCATGTAACACAACCAACCCCCTAAGTACCTTTTTAAGGGATGGGGTGGTAAAAAATTAGTTTTCCTCAATCATCTCAAAACCCATTCTCGTGAGTTCCATCATCTTGTGATCAACAAGGGCTTTCCAATGACTATCACCATGCTCCAAACGGAGCCCTAGATCAAAAGTTACATCCTCTCAAAGGTTTCAGGATTTTATTGACTACATTCCACCTCATTTCCATGTGGCTTACCATCACCAGTACTATCTAACACATATCCAAATTGGCACTTTCCATCTAGCTCATCAGACCCTTTTTATCAACTATTCACTTTGATCGACGACCCTTGTTTTCTCTCAAGGTCCTTCCATCCAAGTTCACTCCTCCAAACTATTTGCAAATGGCCCACTCCGATGGCCTTCCCTTCATCCAATCTATCGATCATCAGAATTAGACAAGAAACAACCTTATATCATTCAGAGTCCTTAACCTACTCGATGATTAATGTTCCTTCCTCATCTCTTTCATACTTGTGCCAATGGATCCCATGACATATCATATGGTTGTCCTACATTGTGGAAACCTCCAATCTATGACCCAGATCCATCCTTGGGTTTCCCCGATGGATGGATGAGAGTTACCCAGATCCACACTTAGGTTTCCCCGATGGTCCTACCTAAAAATTTATTCTACTTGACACATGGCACAATTCCCATGTGACACGTGGACCAATATTTGTAAGCCACCTAGACCAATTTCAATTTGACACATTATCATCATCCATATAGTCCTTTGTTCACAAGATTATAGCTCAAAACCAATAGCTAGGATATGATATTCCTTTGATCGATCTATAGTCCTGATCATTCCTTGGAGTACTCCCATATGAGATCCTTCCCCACCAATACCATCACTCACTTCGACTATCCCTCTCTGATGAAAGGTTGTGATCTATCGACCGATAGATTCAAGGCCTAGGATATAGACATATGTTTATAGCGTATTGGTTGGGATTACATCATAGGCACATGTCATTCTCCGGTCACAATGTTAAAACCAAAAGAAACAACTAGGATTTGATCTCTCCTTCTCACTAATCAATGGTATGGATCTCCTCTCAGAGTTCTTCCCATCGAAGTCCTCTATCCATCCCCACACAAAACAACTTCTACAACAACACCCTTCGATCAACAGTGGAGATATGTCTACCCTCAGATCCAGCAGTCAATGATTGGGGTGACCATCCAAAGGCTTGTGCCAGACAAGGGCCCATTATCATCCTCTTGACCAGCTAAATACCGACACCTATCATCCTCCAAGACACATTGGCTACAATGCTAGAATGATGCATCACACTGATGGCATCTCCCTCCACTTATTTTGTTTGAGACATATCTTCCTAAATCCAATGGTTGAGGTAGAACCTTCGATGGATCCAATGATCCTTATTAAATCGAAGGCTCTTCCATTAGATTCCTTCATAACCCTACTCCTAGGAGCTCCTATGAACACGCCTTCAAATGAAGGGCCATGATTTAATTGTTGCGCTGATCCAACAAAGATTTCTTTGGGTCTTTTATGTTGTCGGACTGCAGTGATAACCATAGCAACAGATCTAACGGTATAGATATGATCTCTACATCGAATCAATGAATGTGATTCCTTTAGGCTTAAAAAAAGGGTTCATATCCAGGAGACCATTCGATTAAGGACTTGGCAGGTCAAGGATTTCTTCCAATTCCTATCTAAGGCTTACCAAGCCTTCAAAAACTCTGCAATCCCTTTTGAAGATGATTATATAATTCACTCCTTACCATTTTGATGACAGTTTGCATCATGAAAATTTTACATTTCCTTGGTATAAGGTTTCACAGGGATACAATCCCTTTGACTGCACAGGGACTTCCCTCAGGAACTGATTCATTTTGATACCCATCTTGAGGGGATTTCCTCCCATTGTGATTTTCATGGCTTGAAAGATTCCCAATTCATGGAATTGCAAGTTTCGGGGATAGCCCTACAATTAGTAGTTCTCACACATATTAGAGGCATCAATCACTTATTCATATGAATTATTGGTCCCTACTCCAAACCATACAAGGTTAATTAGTACTTTGATATGCCTAACTTACACATTTTACAACATGAGAATTGACACACAATACATGGATTCCTTTCAAATTGTACAATCATATTTACCCATTAAAGACAACATTCATAGAAAATAATCCTTCTTGTTGTTATATCATTACTCAAGTACTCATACTTGCAGTGAAACAACTAATATATTCATCAAACAACCTTACACTTACTAGAATGCAAATACAAACATTCACCAATAACTTACAGTTCAATCACATATGGTATAGAAATATTTATCTATTACAATTGGTGACCCACCAAATGATTGTGGGTTTTCTCCTTTCCACCCAACCATAGGCTCAAAAGAAACAATTGTTTGCAGTCTGGCCACCCCCGTGCCAATCCATGATACCACCAGGGAATTCTTCCTCATGTTCTTAAGGAAATACTGTAAGGATTTCCTCATACCCACCTAGCCAAAGCCTCATCAAGGTTTATCATACACCCTCCCCAGTTCAAAATTGTGTCCTATTGAATTCGATTGGGGGGCTCGACTCTCATACCAGTCTTGCAACCCAAACTCTCTCTCTCCCACATGTGTCCCCCTACCCCCTTGGACTCTTTTTTTTTCTCGACCTATCTTGTTCTTTCTATCAGAAAGAACCTATAGGGTCAAATTCGACACATAATTCATACTCTATCTCATCCCTAGTTGGAAGCTTTTGTTTTCCTATCCAAATTTCCCATACCTGTATTCATGGGGGTGGTTGGTTGTTCAACTACCACCCCTTCTCATTAACTAATTTTGCATTGGAATTAGTGCTAATGAAATAGTATGAGTTTTTTTAAAATAATATCTCAACAAGGAGGTTTTGTTTATTTTAGCATAATGAGCCCCCTCTCTAGGCTTCCTCACTCTTTCCTCTAGTGGTATCATGGCCAATACTTTAACACTTCATCCCACAATCAACTAGTTGGCAGTTACAATTAAAAAATAATACATTTACATTGTTTTCATGTGATGACATGGAAATCATTAATCATGAATAATTACAAGATGGGGGAAAAAATGGTATTACAATCCCCTCCCCCTTAAAGGAATATCATCCTCCATGTTCTTTGCATTTCAGTAACACTAACCATGGCTTCATATTTCAATTGATTTAGCAACATAGTTTCTATTCTTTGTCTGGTCTTCTCCAGACTCTTGTAATTTAGCACTTGTCCACAAAAATATTAGACAACAAGCATGTTAATTCATAATTTCATGCATAAAAATTTCATTTCTATTTGAAACTGAAGGGAAAAATATTCTTGTAAGCACAATACTTATATGTGCATTTACATGGATCCACATACATATGGTTGTGTCATTAACTTAGCTCACAATTTTTCTTTACATACCCATTGTTTCAGGATAAATCCGTGAGTGCAGACACAAACCGATCTCCCTAGATCCACCTGGATCTAGAACAAAATAGGACAGAATAATACACTTTCCCTAGATCTAACCTATTGAATGAACTAAGAGATAATGATTATGGACATACCTTATGAACGCTTTCCTTAGGTCTCTATTGTTCCAAGCTTTGATCCAATGCTCTTGCACCATCCAGATCACAACAGTACAAACCAATCGAAGTAAAGGTAGATTAATATATTCAATAGCTAGTCTATACATATGATCAAGGAGTTATGTAATAAAGTGACATCATCTTTATGGGAAAGGGACATAT
>ML776655.1:272231-311544 GCA_009831015.1 Picea engelmannii | reverse complement strand
TCCATGAGCACCCTCCTCAATATATAGGAGAAGATAGATTATTTACTTGGATAGGAAATGATCCCAAGATATCTGGAATGCCAGCACCTGAATAACCATTCGAAGCCAACTCATGTTTCTAGAAGATTCCCTTCTAGAAGATTTGAGATTTTGTCTTTTCCCTTCCTTTGGAACATGTTCGCACCCTGGCTATTGGTTACAGTGCGAACCCTTCGCACCCTAGCTTAATGCAGCCTGCGAGAATCAGGCATTCTCGCAGGCAGGTATATAGGTAGCCTGCGAACATCCCTTAAAAGCATGATTTCTAGAAGCAAACAAATGTAGCTTTTCTCAGGAAATTGTTCTTAGTGAAGAGCTTGATTTTCCATCATCATAACATTATCATACCATCATCACGATGACCAAAATTGTGGATAACACCCATTGTGCTCATGATCCCAAATCAACAGATTACAGGAATTTATCGAAGTCTCCTCTTCCTTGCGGTCACTCACCCTCTAGGCCCAGGCTCAAGAATCCCCTTCTTTGCTATGCAGTCCCTTGGGAAATCCATATTTCCTTGCCAAGTATTTCTCGCACAATAATAGGTTCATATACTTAACTAAGTATTACAGTAGAGGCTTCCCTATGACTTGATATGTCAAGGCATCCCTCCGACCTGTGTTACCACAAAAAAACATATTCTATGGCGATCATGGCTTATCATAGGGTTCTGATGTCACAACATGAGTCTTTTTTTTCATGCTTTCTAACTTGACATCCATCATTCATCCCATCAAGATAGATATGTTATCTCACCAGTATGCTATTTTGTTTTCCCTTCTCAGAAAAATTTGTCTCAAAAGGCATTGGTATTCATCATGGGCTTGCAACACTACCATATCCAAGAACCTTTTTCCAACAATTCCATCTTCATATAGCCAAACAAATTGATAGTTATCATGCACATGCATTTTCCTTGCACACTTGCAGTGGCTTCTAAACAACATCAAAATTGTGCATACCAACAATTACATCACATTTATCTATTAAATCAAATAAAATAAAATGAAACATCATCCCTTATGTATGCATCATTTCAACATACCACACTTTTCCAAATGCAATTCATCATTAAATGAATTTAATCAATGTGTCAATTTCCATGGCCACATTCACACACAATGCACCCTTGCATTGGTTTCATATTACCGCATTTTATGTTAGGAACCTTGTCATGGTATGTTGGGTATCAACCAAATTCTCACCACATAGTTTTCTTTGTTCACATTCATTATTTCAGCAAGACCGTGTCTCCAATTTTGAGTTCATCATGTCCTAAAGTCATCTTACATTCTATGAAAATGTCATATGAATACATTCCAACATTCTTTCTTTGTTGACAATTGGGCTGCCAATATTCCTAGACACCAAATTCCCTTCTTTATCATTCTACAACTCTGTAGAGTACTAGAAGATACTTCTTCCACAATGGGCAGTTCTATACATTCCCACTCTCTTACCACATACATATTCTCAATGAATTTAATCAATGTGCTACTTATGAGCACATTTGTTCCCAATCACTCCTTGATTGGTCAATGTATTCATGACATATTTTTTCATGAATTTCTTGCAAGGATCTCAATCATCCTTCGCTTCCAAAGGTTCCTTCCTTTGTCCTCCAAGTTAATCTTTCCTTAATCACATCCATCTTGGGTATTAATGGCATACATCAACCATTTAAAATTACATTTATGTCATCACATTCACAATAAATCAACTATTATGTGAAACAAAATACATATATCTTAGCATTTACATCAGAAAAACATTCGCAGGTATGTCCTATCATATATTTATGCACTCTATCACATATTCCTCAATGTCTCCCTAATTTCAAACCAAATCAAATTTCTAGTTGTATCTACAGTCATACAACTATCAACATTCTCATGCTAAAAACATTCACACACAATCAGCATATCAGTTTATCATCTTAGAGAAACACAGTAGGAAATAAGAAAGCAATTAAGGGGCTCTTCCCTTTGTCCAAATCCTTTACACAATCAAGAATTTTCAATTCTACTGAACGTTTTCCAACGCTTCACTACGTTTGCATAAAATGGATTTTAACCAAGGTCATTTATTTAAACATATTTATCAATTTATTTTTCCTTTCACTAGTTGTACTTGTTTTCACAACTCTTCTTTTAAGGATTACAACTTTGTTAAGAAATTTTGAGTTTTTAAAGTGAGAAAACTATTCCTCCTTTCCTCCTTCTTTGCTTCTACAATCTACCCCTCTTGGAATCTGCCTTCTCTCTTCCTTGGGAAATCTTTGTCAAGTTCACCTTGACCTTTCTTGGATATATCAGCATGCTACAGTAGTAAGATTTTGGTTCAAAATTTTATCATGAACCAGTGCACTCACTGCATTTACCAAATCAGGTTGGTCAACATTCATTTTCATAACTTTCACTCACGCGTCATATTTTTGAATGTAATCCAAGATTCTTATATGAACAATATTTTTATCCCACTGCTAATATTTTCCAGCAACATTAATGTTAGGAATTTGTTCTCCTGACAGAGTATTTACATAATTCCTCCAGATGGAACATCTTCAATATGCAATTCTCTTGTTGCATATCCATCACTATATGGAGTGACCTCAACTTTATCATTTTGGATTTTTACCCAATATTCCATAAGGAATATAAACATGCATTCTTATCATTCATCAAGATACACATTCCAACATGTATCTTTATGTTACCAACTTGCTTTCAAGTTGTGCTTCCTTCCACTTAATCACATGAATTAACATGTTGTGTGTCCACCATAGGCACTCTTTACAATTTTCATATGTATGATCATTTAAATCATTCCACTAATGATTTGTTCACAATCTCTTTCATGAAATACTCAAAGGCACAATCATATTTCCTTCTATCCATAACAATATATCACCCTTGATCCTTTCTCTTTTAGCAGTTTACACTAGCTTTTCCTAAGGGGTGAAGCACACCCTCCTTAAGTTATCATTTAAGCATTGCCATTTTAGACCCTTCTACATAGGGTCAGCCATTCATCCATGTCCTTAATCATATTTTGCAAGTATATGTCTTTCCTCACTACCTACTTGATCAGGAAGTAATTCTATGCCTTTATCATACATACACTCATGTATCTTATATGTGCATTGCCTGCATAGTTCTATATCACCATGTTCCTTATTTTAAATTACCATTATTCTTTTTCGATGATAACTTACAGTCATCATCATGACTAGTCTCATAGACATATTCATATTCTTCCTTTATACTAGCTAACCTTATAACACATTCAATCAATGTCCTAAAAAATATACATGCACACATAGATATTTAGCATGTAATTTCATTGCTTGCACCTTCTCTATGCCATCCACACACATTGAAATTTCAAAACATTCCATATCATTCCTCCCCAAGATATTATAGCCATTCATATGACAATTATTATAGGGTAATCACAATTATGTTTCCCTCTCAATATGGAAACAATCAACAATAATTCACTCTTTCCCTTTTTCTCCAAATGGAGTCCACAATTTAGAAAATACAAAACTAGGTAACTTCGACATTACCCAATATAGAAAAATCCAATATCTATCTCTTCTTCATACCTCAATTCACTTTTTTTTGGTCAACATACCTTTATGAAGGGAATTCCTTTCCTAAATTCCATATTACTGTTATTTGAACTTATTAAGCCATACCTATGTGGCCACCATCCACCTTTGGGTGTTAATATGACCCATTGTCATCTAGAAATGCTCCAATCATTATTATTACCTTCTTTTGGATAAGAACCCGATTGGTTCGTAGAAATTCCCCAACACTTCCTTTACCACATTCATGATCAACATTTCATTAACCATTCTACCTTATCCTTATAAGCTAATATGCAATCAATATCATCGACATTTTACTTATGCTTCTATAATATGATCATCACTAACCATATGATCTATGACATCACCATATCTTACATCCCATAACAAACTATAATTAGTCTATATGAATGCTATATGCATGCTCAATCTTTTCCATATACATTCTATCATATTCTCATGCACCAAGGATTTTACTCATGCCTCCAGTGCAAACATATTCCAACTATTTTTCTTTTGCATTCACTTGTATAGGCAAGATTTTAGGTCAATAGGTATATACATTCTATTCTTACAGCCGTGAGTTCATAAACCTGCTCATATGTTCATATCATTTCACCTCTTCCATGAGGAATACCAACAGTCCAAAAGACTCCTTTTTAAATTCTTAACTATGTTATTCTGACAATAGTTTTCATTCATTATAGGTTAAGTAAACTAACCTTACAATTTCCATCAGTCCCCTATTCATGAGGATTTATACATACATGCAAATTTTGTTAAGGGTCTTAGCCCTCATATAAACAACCATTTTTTGGGCCTAAGCATCCCTTAGTAGGAATCTACCATTTTCATCCATTAACATTCATGTTCAACCATTAGTGATTTTCAGCATATTCCCACTCATGTAGGAGTAGCAATCATAAAGAAACAATATAATCCTTCTGCTTCAAATCAACATGTAACCTTTTTTCTCTAAGAAATTCCAAAACAAAATTTCAATCAAGGATCTTATGCAAACAATAGATAAACTTTTTCAACATAGAGGAATTCTTTCTAATAGGCATGTCTTGGTCTTGTTACACTAGTACCAGGACTAATTTCATGCCTATCCAGGCCTAGCATTGTAGCCTTCTTTGGTACCACTTGTAACACATACAACCCCCTAAGTACCTTTTTAAGGGACGGGGTATTAAAATTTCACTTTTCCTCAATCATATCAAAACCTCTTCTCGAGAGTGCCATCATATTATTCTCATCAATCGATTTCCAACCGCTCTCACCATGCTCAAAACCGAGCTCTAGATCAAAAGTTACATCCTCTCAAAGGTTTTAGGATTTTACTTACTATAGTCCACCTCATTGCCACGTGGCTTACCATCACCAACGCTATCTGATGTGGCTCTGACTTGGTGCTTTCCATCTATCTCATCGGACCCTTTTTATCAACTATTGACTTCGATCGACGACCCTTACTTTCTCTTCGAGTCCTTCCATATAGTTCACTCCTCCAAGCTATTTTTTACCAGCAAACTTTTATGGCATTCCCTTCAGCCAATCTATAGGTCAGCAAAATTGGACAAGCAATGACCTCAGATCATTCAAAGTCCTTAACTTGCTCGATTATTAATGTTCCTTCCTCATCTCTTTCGTACTCGCAGTAGTGGATCCCATGACAGATCAGACGATTTTCCTACATCGTGGCCATGTTCGATAAACAATCTAGATCCATCCTTGGGTTTCCCCAATGGAGCATTGAGAGTTACCCTTTATTACTCTGATCAAAGGCTAGGATTAGATCATTCCCTCTCGTATATCTACTACCCAAAACTCCTCCTACCAATATTGAACATGGGGCACAACGTACACATGAAATATGGATCTATTCACGACATGACACGTGAACTGGCATGGTTGTACACATCATCACTGAGTATGGAAGTTCATCCATTTGGGTGCTAAAACGTTCCCACTTCTCATTGGATCAGGCATAGAATTGTGACATCACCATCACTCCTTCACATGTCAAGACCTATCAAAATCTATGACAAAGATTTGATCTTGTCAATTCCCAAATCATCGTCCCTCAATCACTCTTAGAGTTCTCTGTTGGAGGGTAACTTCCACCAGTACTATGACTCACTCCAAATGGTAACCCTTCGATGGAGGGCTTAAATATATCATCTGATAGATCCAAGAGTTGGGAATTAACCACTTGTCTCAAAGAATAACACCTGTAGGACCCATGCTTGATCATATATATGAATTAAGGGATGCCAAGTGTTCTTTTCTGGACATGCTGACAACCCTTGTCATCATGAAATCACTCCCTTTAGCCTCACATAAGTGGAGTGATAAATTCCAGTCAATATGGCACCTAGGACACATGGCCCTACTACTACCTGCCACCTGAAGAGACACGTGGCCTGCACAATCCTACATAATTCTATTTTAAAATTTTAATTCCACTAGGACATGTGGCATGGTCTTCATGTGACACATGGCATGATATTCATATTAAATGTGGCTCCACCATATTCATAATAAGTGGACTGACGTTGCACTCAGGTTCCTTCCCCCCGATAGATATAACGATTATGGATGGTCATCAATGAACAACCTTTGATCTCTTCAAAGTTTCTACTTGTGTAGTGGTTAAATACCACCTTTCCTTAACTCCCACCAAAATCCACAATTGATATTTAACCTTATTGTCCCCCTATCTATGGCCCTCATTCACCCTTGGGGTCCCTCCATTCAGAGTTCTCCCAAGCAAGTGACTACAAATGTCCTACTCCAAAAACCCCCTAATCATCAAATCTAATGGTTCTATTCGCACCTTAGAGTCTTTCAATATCATGAATTCAATGGGTTTGATTGCATATCAAAGCTCATTTGATCTCAGTAGATAAATGTTCCATATCTCCTCTCATAGTTCCTTCATTGGAGTGTATCTCCATAACTCACTCTGATTAGTACCCTGCGATGCATGCTCAAGATCTCTTCATGGAGATCTAATAGAAAGGATTAAGACACATGTCCTCAAGTACAAAACTGATGAGCCTCATACTTGTCATGTCCTACGAACTCCAAATTAACATGTGTCCACCTCTGTACTCATTGGTTTCCACATGTCATACGAATTTCAAATCAACACATGTCCACCTTTGTACTCGTTGGTTGCCAGCTGTCTTGACACATGGCCCTTCCACCTAGTCGTGACACATGGTTTTCATAATCCAATATAAGGTCCTACCTTAAAACTTGATTCTACTTGACACCTGGCACAATGCCCATGTGACATGTGGATCTATCTCCATATGCCATTTGGACCAATTTCAATTTTACACGTCATTGTCAAGCATATGGTCCTCCTTAGTTTGTAGGCTTATATCTCAAAACCAATGACTAGGATTTGATCTTATTTTCACCAATATACTCTCTTATTCATCCCTTGGAGTACTCCCATCAGAGTTCCTTCCCCACAGGGACCGCCACTCACTCCAACCAACCCTCTCTAATGAACGATTGAGATCTATTCAATGATAGATTTGATTCTTAGGATGTAGACATATATTTACAATGTATTGGTTGGGATTATGTCATAGGCATGTGTCCTTCTCTTCTCACAGGGTTATAACAAAAATCAATGGTTAGGATTCAATCTCTCCTTCTTGCCAATCAATGGTCAATATCTCCTCTTGGAGTTCTTCCTATCTCATTCCTTTAGCTATACCCACACATAAACATTCTGAAAACAACATCCTCTGATAAATGGTGGAGATCTTTCCACCCTCAGATCCAATAGTTGATGATTAGGGAGACCATCCAAAGGCTTATGCTAGATAGGGGCCTATTCACATCGACATCATCTCCCTCCACTCCTTTTGTTCGAGAATGATCTTCCTGAATCCAAAGGTTGAGGTAGAACCTCCGATGGATCCAATGGTCCTTATTAACTTGATTTCTCTTCCATCAGAGTCCTTCACAATCCTAATGCCAGGAACTCCAATGACCACCCCTTCCGATGAAGGGTCATGATTTAATCATTTCATTGATCTAATGACTGTGATTTATCTAGGTATTTTATGTCATCAGACTCCGACGATAACCACAACAACGAATATAACAATCTGGATATGATAGCTACGTTGAATCAACGACTGTGATTACTTTAGGCTTAAAACAAGGGTTCATCTCCAGGTAACCATCTGATTAAGGACTTGGAAGGTTAAGGATTTCTTCCAAGTCCTATCTAAGGATTACCAAGCCTTTAGGAACTCTGCAATCCCTTTCCAAGGTGACTAAGGAATTCACTCTTTACCATTTGGGTGGCGGTTTGCATCCTGTAAAATTTTCTTTTCCTTGGTAGAAGGTTTCACAGGGCTCAAATCCCTTTGATTGCATAGGTACTTCCCTCAAGCACTGAGGCATTTAGATACACATCTCGAGGTACCTCTAGCTATCCTCCCAATGTGATTTTCATGGATTGCAATATTCCCAATTCAAGGACTTGAAGGTTTAAGGGATAGCCCTACAATTAGTCTTTCTCACACATCTTATAAGGATCAATCACTTATTCATCTGACGTACTGGTCCCTAATCCAAACCGTTCAAGGTTGATGAGTACTCCTATATACCTAGCTTATGCATGTTACAACATGATAATTGGCACACAATACATGGATTTCTTCCAATTGTACAAACATATTTACCCATTAAATAAAACATTTATATAAAATAACCATCCATGGTGTTCTATTATAACTCAAGTACTTAGACTTGTAGTAAACAAACTAATCTATTCATAAAACAAGCTTACACTTCCCGGAATGAAAATACAAGCATTCATCCATAACTTAAAATTCAATTACATGGGGTATAGAAATACTTATCTATTACAATTGTTGACCTACCAGCTAAGAGTGGGTGTTCTCCTTTCCACCCAACCATAGGCTTAGAAGAATAAATTCTCTACAGTCTAGCCACCCCTGTGCCAAGCCATGATACCACCAAAGAATTTTTCCTGAGGCTCTCAAGGAAATATGGTAAGGATTTCCTCATACCCACCTATCCCAGGCCTCATTGAGGTTTATCAGATGCCCTCCCAACGTCAATCTAGGGGCCTCTTGACTCCAATTTGGAAATTTGACTCTTAGACCTTTCATGCAACCCAAACTCTCTCTCTCCCACTTGCATCCACCTTCCCCCTTGCATTCTCTTTTCTTTTCTTCTCACATTCCTCACACGGGAAGGTTCTTGACCTATCCTATTCCTTCTATCAGAAGGAACCCATGGGGTCAAAATGGATGCATAATTTTTACCCTATCTTACCCCTGGCTGGAATCTTCTGTTGTCCTAGCCAAATTTCCCATATATGTATTCATGGGGGTGGTTTGTTATTCAACTACCACCCCTTCTCATTAACTAATTTTTCCTTGGAATTGGGGCTAAGGAAAAGGTATGAATATTTTCAAAATAATATCTCAACAAGGAGGTTTGGCTTATTTTAGTATAATGCAACCCCTCTCTAGGATTCCTCACTCTTTCCTCTAGTAGTATCATGGCCATTACTTTAAGGATGCATCCCATAGTCATCTAGTTGCTAGTCACAATTAAATAATAATAATACGTTTACAATGTTTGCATGCCATGGAATGGAAAATCATTAATCATGAATAACTACAAGCTGGGGGAAACAAGGGTGTTACAATCCATAAACATATTGTCAAGTGAAATATATGTTATCTATTTCGACATTAAATTGTTAACCTGGGGCTCGTAAGCTTCGAGGTGCCAGCATTGTATGTGCAAGTCTAGAGCTCTAATCTAGCCTAGTCTAGCCTAATCTAATCTATGCCAAAAAATTCAAATAATGAATATCTTTACTTTAAATTTACCGAGTAATCTACATCTATGAATGGTGAGCTCATTATACTAAGTAATCAAATCTTGAATAAGAACAAGCTATATTTCTTTAAAAAAAAATCTGATTATGGAAAATGAACTAATCAAAGCAAACTATCTCTTAAAAGCAATTACTTACCATACTTATTCAAATAAATCTATTCTTAAAATACTTATTGAAAGAGTCACAATTATATTTATTCTCCAAGGAATGAACCCTATCTTTATACTGATCTCACCGACTAAAAATGAACAACATCATGATAACATTTAAATTAAAAATGAACAAAATCATGATCTTCGATTTAACAAAGTGTATAAACATTGTGCAAAATGGATTCAGAATCAATCATTTGTTCTATATCATTGATGTTGGAAAATACTCTATTCAAAATCAATAATTCAAGCAAATCTACAAACTCATAACTAGCACTTTAATCAGACATACTAATTCAAATTCATAACTAAGATAACATTGAAAATACTTTGTATAGAATCAATAATTTAAGCAAACCAACAACATAACTGATGCTAATTAGAAATCATAATTCAAATTCATAAATGGAATCTCTTTAAAAATCATAACTTAAAATTAACTAAGCTACCATTTAAGATCATACTCAAAATTATAACTAGGATGCTACTGAAAATCATAACTCAAAATCCACTTCTATCCTATCATGTTGATGCTAAAAACAAGGTTAACAAGTTATGCACACCTACAAAGAGTATCTGAAATTACAATTTAATAAATGAGCTTTGTCGAATTAGCTAATCTGCAGAGTGATTTACAACTTTATGAAATAGAGAGAAAAAGACATGACAACATAATTAAACAACTCCTAAACAAGTGAAATACAGCCTACAAACAAAATGTTAAAAATCTAAATATCAACTAGTAATCATGGACGTCCCTCTATGATATACACACAATTCATAAAATGGGCTGCAAATTAGAGAAGATATACAGGGAGGTGAATTAGACAAGAAATCTGAAAATAAAAAGACATACATAGTGAATGGAATTTAAGCAAGCAACTTTGAAATTGAAGAAGTATGAAAGAAACTTATACATATGCAAATATATACTGATATAAAAAATCACCCAGACCACTGGTGGCACCCCCAGAAGGTTATGGAAACACTTCAACTAGAAAACGTAGTCACTAAGCTAACGCAACAATGGAATTGATCATAAAAACAAAGTATACAACAAAATGGTGATAATGTATGGGTAAATAATAAAATTCATGTCTTTCTTCATGGCATAGGAAACAACATTTATATATTATTACAGATCTTGAGAGGTCGACCACTGGAAGTTTCGATTGATGCATCCCCCATCCCCTCCTGGGGGTTTTGCGACCTCTTTGTCTAGGATCTTTCAATTTGATGAGTCAGATCGACTCTTTGGGATCCTTCTTGAACCCAATTCAACTTGTACATGCCCCCTTTTCTCCTAAGGCATAGATCATGTGGAACCTGCAGGCCCTTTCTCTAGCGCTCTTGGCACTTTTCAATTCGCGGATGCTAACTCCCTCTGCTAGGCTCCTTCCCTTTCATGTGACCTCAAGTTGTGCCCTCACGTAAGCACGTGATTGTGGGAGCATCCTACAGTGATTTGAGACCACACCCCTTTTCTCTCTGGAACTCAAATCCAGCTGCCACATATCCCTTTTAACGTCCTAACACTTTTTGGCCCTGCAATCAAGCATGACCATTGATCTCCAATCTTGGGCGATGCCTCTTGATCAATGACTACAATCTGTATCCTCTATCTTCCTTGGTCAACTATCAGTCAATGACCCTCTTCCTCCTTGTGCATGCACTCCCAAATCTCCATGATCTACCAACGCGTTCCCTCCTTCCAAATCAATGACTATGATTGATTTCTCCCTTCGGGATTCAGGATTTTCAACTCTTAACTCTTACTTCCTTTGAAGTGGCTATCTTCTGAAGTGGAAGATCTACTGACACATGTCCTTAGAAAATGAACGGTTCAGATGAACTCCAACTCTCTGCCCTTCGGGATTTCTTTTTCAACACATCCCTTTCTTTCAGAGTGACTTTCTCTGAAATGGAAGATCTTCTACCACGTGTCCTCCTCAAATTGATATTATGCAGTCTCATTACTAAGTTGTTTCTCAACTTTCTCCTCTGGGTCTTGTGCAAACCAGTGCATACATCAAGCTGCCAAATGCGATCAATAAGGGACCCTGGACATGAATTCTATCTTCTCATGTGTCTTGGGACACATTTCCTGAGTTCATTTGAAATGGATGGCCAAAAGTGTAATAATTGGTTTTTCATTCTTCATTCTAAACCTCTCCAACACCTTCTCTATGTAATCACCCAGAGACAATGTCAATTTGTGATTTTTACCGTCTCTTGTTATTCTCATACCAAGGATTTTTTTTGCAGCACCCAAATCATTCATCGCAAATGAATTAGATAATTTCTTCCTGAGAAACTTTATATCCTGCATATTAGACCCTGCAACAAGCATGTCATATACATACAATAGGAAGATAATATAGCTTCCATTTTCTAGCCTTTTAAAATAAACACAGTGATCAGAATGACATATGTTGTAACCTTGTTCTGTCATAAACCTGTCAAACTTCAAATACCATTGCCTTGTAGATTTATTTAGACCATACAAGCTCTTCTTCAACCTACATACCAAATTCTCCTTCCCTTTGACCTCATACCCCTGTGGTTGCTTCATATAAATCTCTTCCTCCAAATCCCCATGGATAAAAGTTGTTTCTACATCTAACTGTTCAATATGCAAGTCTTCTACTACCACAAGACTTAAAATAGTCATAATTGAAGTCATTTTAACAATAGGATAAAATATTTCATCAAAATATATATCTTTATTTTGCGCAAACCCCTTTACAACAAGTCTAGCCTTGTATCGCTTTTTTAATCCATATTCTTCCTTCAACTTGTAAACCCATTTATTATTTAATTCTCTTTTTCCTGCAAGAAATTGAACCAAATCCCAAGTCTAGTTATTTACCAAGGAATCCATTTCCTCTTTCATTCCTTTCTCCCACTTCTTTTTAGTGTCTACATGCATTGCCTCTTCATAACATCATGGTTCACTAGAATCAGTAAAAAATAAATAATACAATGAAGGAGAGTATCATTCATGGGGTCTAATTAACCTGGTAGATATTCTAACAACACTTTCAAGAGTTTGATGTACCTGTTTCTCCTGTTATTGTACATTTTCATTTTCTTCTGCCTTTGGAATTTATTTTTCAGTGATCTCATCAAGCACTGTGTATTCTAGTTTTTATTTTTCTTCTTTCTTTCCCTACAACTGATATTTGTACATGACCTTCTCACTGAATATGACATCTCTACTCCTAATTATTTTGTGATTTTCATAATCACATAAGCGATAACCAAAATCATTAACAATGTATCTAATAAAGGAACACTTCTTGGATTTTTCCTCAAGCTTTGTTCTATTTTCTTTATCAATATGGACAAATGCTTCACAACTGAAAGTATCCAAAAAAGAATAGTTTACCTTTTACTTTCCCATGCCTCCTTTGAAATTATACCATTGAAAGAGATTGAAGTTCCTCTATTTATTAATTAAACAAAAGTATATACATCATCTTCCTAGAATTGTAAGGGCAGACCAACATGCAATCTCATATTCCTTGCACGCTCCATGATTGTCCTGTTCATCCTTTCTGACACATCATTTTCTTGTGGTGTTCCTGGAACTGTCTTCTCTCTATGAATCCCATGGTATGAATAGTAATCATCAAACTCCTTGCTGCAATATTCACCTCCATTGTCTTATTTGAGACACTTCAACCTTTTTCCTATCTCATTTCTTAAAAGTATCAAAAACATCATATTTTTGTCGAATGCAATAAACCCGATTTTTTCTAGTTGCATCATCAATAAAAGTAACATCATAATGAGATCCACCAAGACATGATACATGAGTTGGTCCCCATACATATGTATTCACAAGATCTAACCTTTCACTCTTGTTTTCTTTTACGACTCTGAGAAATATGACTCTCTTATGTTTTCCATAAACACAATGCTCACAGAAATCCAAATCAATTTGTTTAAGATCTAGCATAAAAAATCTTTTTTGAAGTATCTGCATCGCCTTCTCACTCATGTGTCCAAGCATATGATGCCACGATGTTGTATCCACTCCTATATAAGCTAAAGATATAGAAAATTCAGTATTACCAGTACATAAATGCAATGTACCTATCTTCTCTCCTTTTTCTATCACCAATGATCCTTTGGTGACCTTCCACACCTTGTCTGTAAATATGTATATAATGTTGGATAATTGAGGGGGGGGGGCGAATCAGTTGTTACTATGATTAAAAAATTATGCCCATTTTAAACTCGTAACAAAAAACTCAATGACGATCACAATAAAGCAGGGAAGTAAGCAATATAATATTCAACATCAATCACAAAAATGAAATTTACAGGGACAGATATTTCTTGAGGAAACCTATAAAGGGAAAAACCTCTTCTTCTTGATATGATAAGTAATCTTTCTTTTCTGTACATTATCATTCTTGTGAGAACCAACTCATATTGAGGCTACAACCTCTGTTTTACAAGAAGCAACTTGCTGAGAGCACCAACTCTTTGGTTTCTCTAGCACCCACTAGAAGGAAGCACCAACTCCCTGGTTTCTCTAGCACCCACTAGAAGGAAGAATCGACTCCCTGAGTGTTCCAGCACCAATTGTGTCGAAGAACCAACTTCCAATTACACAAGCACGAACCTGTATAACAGAGAAAAATAGTTCTCCCTTGCACCACCCTGCCACCCTAGTTTTTCTAGATGCAACCAAATGGGAGCTACAACTCCCTATGTTCAAGCACCCACTTGAAACTTTGAGGACAACAGTCCTCCCTATAACCTCCCTACCACCCTAAAATATAAATCTTTTCTTTTCGTGAAATTATCACAGTGATACAACATTTCTCTATGGCTTACTAGTCTCATCATTGTTCTACTACACTACTCTACTCTGCTTGCATCAGTGTCTCTCTACTCACCTCTCCTGCGCTTTTTGTTCTTCTGCGTTTTATACTATGTGTGCCATCTGCATTCTATGCGCTATGCCTCTGCACTGTCTTCAATGCATCAATGTTATTCCCTACAGGTTGCTCACTGCGTCTGTCCCTCACAACTGCATAGCTAACCAACAGAAAATCCCCTTACTTCTTTGTTTTGCATCTCTTTATGACGTCGAGTCCTTTGCCTGATCATCATGGAAACTCTTTGTCTTCTCTGGAAGTTATACCCCGTGTGTTCATCATTAGTGGGCATTATGCTGAGATTCCTTAGCTTCTCTAGCATTCGAAACTCTTCGTCTTCTCTGTCAGTTACAACCAATCAATTATGGGTTCTTTGGCTTCTAAGCCTCTTCCTTCATGTGACCACCATCGGTGACCAATCGTCTAATCAAAAGGCGCTTACCGATTTCATTTTAGTGAGCTCTAGATCCTTTTCATGATATGACCTTGGGCTATGAGCTTCATGTGACTAAGTGATTACGGTCGCGTCCATAGGTAGTTTGAGAGAAATGCACTTTTTTCCCCGCAATTCACTATGATCCTCCACACATCCTTTCTCCAAAATTGTGGTTTTATTGCGGCCCGCTCATGAAAAACTAAGACCTGAGCATGTTCTATCCCTGCAATGGAGCATGATTGTCGATCTCATGATATTAATGATGCTTCTGAATGGATGGTTCAGATCTTTCCTCTCAAGTCTGCAGACCAGATCTCACCTTCCTACATCAACGACTGAGATTTACTTCATGATCCGGGCTCCGAAAGTTTCAAATATCAAACCCTATTGTTGTTGAATGGATATCTTCCGGAATGGAAGATCTGTTGACATCTGTCCTCTTCAATCGACGATCAATATTTCCTTCGTGATTCCGTACTTCGGGCCTTTCAATTCTCAAACTCCACTTTATCCCAGAGCATTTTACCTGGAGTCCATGATCCAATGACACATGTCCTTTTTGGATCAACGGTCTCAAACCCTTCAGGTATTTGTGGTTTGGAAACTCAACTCTCAACTTTCTTTCATCCTCCTAATGCGTGTCCCTCTAGGATCAATGTTCGAGATCTCCTTTGGGTCTCCAGACTTCGGATATTTTAGTTCTCAACCTTCACGCTCTCCCATAATTCTTTTAGTTGGAGTCCACAGATTCATGCCACATGTCCTCCTCAAATCAAAGGTCCTCGTTCACTTCAGGACTTCGACATTCGACACTTCGGCTCTTCGTGAGTTTGGCCCTTCGACACTTCGGGACTTAGGGAATATTCTAGTGGTAAAACTATCGAAGTAAAAATCCTCGAGTGACGCCACTTGATGGCATGTCATATGCCCAGTAGCGGCCATGTGTCACTCGAATTTGTGACTTGCACGTACATGAAGTGTCGAATCAACTTAACACTTGTCATTGTCTGATTGTGCCACGTGTCCTTGCTGACGTGGTTTGCCACATGTTCATGCTGACATGGTCTACCACATGTTCATGCTGACATGGTATACCACATGTTCATGCTGACATGGTATGCCACATGTCCTTCAGGATGAGATTTGCTGATGTAGATCTCTTTGATCTGGTGGTCATCATCTGATCTCTAGATCCGATGGTCCTTTTTCATTTCGGATTTCAGGGCTTCGGGTTTTTCAAATCTCAAACTTTTCAGAGCGTAACCTCCTCATATCTTTATATCCTAAGTGAATTTTATTCATTCGATCAGGACATTAAATCAATGGCTTGATATTTCTGTGATGCATCTTTGCTATCTTATCCTATCCTTCCAATTGAAATTGATACGACATCTTACAAAACTTCAAATTCCGGGGATTTCAAATCTCAAACTTTCTGGAATGTAACCTCCTCACATCTTTATATCTGAAGTGACTGTTGTTCATTTGATTAGGATCTTAGATCAATGGTTCGATCTATTCTGCGATGTAGTTTTGTTGTGGATTAGATCCAATGGATCTCCTTTTTTTCTTATCAAAGGCTTAACCTTCATGCATTTATCTCTGGATCCAATGACTATTAATCCTTCGCGCTCAGAACCAACGACTGAGATTTGTTTCCTCTTCTGTGTGCTCCTCCTGTCTGAACACTGATCCGACGAAAACTGTCTCTCCTCCTCTTGAGCTTAGGATTTCTTCCGACATACAAGGTTTTCTAAGTTTTCAAGGTTTTGGCCTTCGAACCTTCTCCTACGGGTCTCGTCTTCGTTGTTCTTATTTTCCATCATTGTTGTTGTTCTTCTTCTTTGCTTTCCTTTTTTCCATCATTGTTATTTCCATCAATGACAAGCACACTCTACCTGTAAACATGCCAACGATATCCCTCTTTGGCATTGATGGAAACCCTGAACGAATGCACTATTCTGCTTGGATCTCCAGCTGTAGCATCTGGACCACTCCTTTTCTCCCCCTTTGAAATCAATGTCAAAGAAAACATGCTCCCCCTGAGTTGTTGCAGTACTTTTAAGAGGTATCATATATTCAACCAGCACATACTCCCCCTGACAGGATGGGCTATTTTAACTTGATAACAAGGTCACGCCCAACTTCTAGCGTAGATACGCAAACTGAGCTTGTGCAAGCGATTTAGTGAAGATATCAACAATCTGATCTTTGGATGGAATATAATGCAAAGAAACCATAGAGTTGGTTACATGTTCCCTCAAGAAGTGATACTTGATGGGTATATGCTTGGTCTTGGAGTGAAAGAAAAGATTCTTTGACACACTAATTGCACTGGTATTATCTGAATGAATTGGGATCGGTGCAATATATTTTACCTCCAATTCTGCAAGTGTCTGAATCATCCACAGTACTTGGGTACAACAAGTGGCAGCTGCAATGTATTCAGATTTTGTAGTTGAGAAGGAAATGGAACCTTGCTTCTTTCTCAACCATGATACAAGAGAATATCCTAAGAAGAATTCACCTCCACTTGTTCTTTTCCTTTCATCCACGCAGTTAGCCCAATCAACATCTAAATAGACTGGCAGTTGAAAATTATGATTCCTAGGATACCATAGGCCATAGTTCATTGTTCCTTTCAGTATATGAATATTCTTTTGACAACTAACAAGTGACGATGTTTAGGTCTAGCCTAATACCTTCCTACCATTCCAACAACATGCATTTTGTTTGGACAGGATGTTGTGATATACAATAGGTTGCCTATCATAAACCTATAGGAACTCTCATCAACATCAGGTGATTCATCATCCTTTCTTAACTTGTATCCAATGACCATAGGTGTTCTCATAGGTGTAGAATATTCCATTTGAAACCTCTTTAACATTTCTCTTAGATATTTCTCTCGAGAAAGAAAGAATCCTTCAGAACTCTGAGTAATTTGCAAACCAAGAAAAGTGACAGTTCCCCTATCATAGACATTTCAAATTTAGACTGCATGGCAGAGGAAAACCATTGTACTGATGAAGCATTATTGCTTCCAAATATGATGTCATCTGCATAGACCAATACGATGAGAAAATCATTACCCTCCATTTTGATATATAGATTGTTGTCAACGATTCCCCTCTTGAACCCTTTGTCTTGAAGATACTTATCCAGTCTATAATACTAGGAACGAGGAGCTTGTTTCAACCCATATAAGGATTTCTTCAGCTTGCAGAAAAATTCAAGGTTATCTGACAGTTGGAAACCCTCTGGTTGTTCCATATAGAATTCTTCTTTTATATCTCCATTTATAAAATATGACTTGACATCCATTTGATAGACTTTAAACTGTTTATGACAAGCATAGGTAAGAAACATTCTAATAGCTTCTAATCTTGCTACAGGTGCAAATGTTTCATCAATGATCTGGATTTTATGAGCAGAACAAAATGAATATTGATTATTAATAGGTGCTTAACACAAAATAACAGAGATACAGTAAAAAAGTTTTTTATTCAATAATGAAATAAGTTGAAACTGTAAAATGCAGCAGAAACAAGCTTGTTGGAATGGTGGTGGCTTATCTCTGAGAAGAGATGTGACGGTTGTGCTCATTCACAAGAAGATAATTACAATGAGGATCTGAAGGCCTTTTTACAGTAAGACTAAATGAAAAGAACCCTAGACATCCAAAAACCTAACCTTAGGAGATGAAGCACCAAAAGTCATGTGGGCCCCATTTGGGTTAGTACATCAACTTCCCAGGGTCGTAACTTTTGCATATGATCTTCATTTTAGGCATATGATATCCCGTTGGATAGGTATCATCAAGGAGATTCATTTTGGGGGATCAATCATGTTTTATCCTATCATTGAGAAGCTCGATCCCGAAAAACCTTCATTTAGGCCCTCAAAATGGCCTAGGAAGTTAAAACTGCTAAAAATAGTAAATTGCCAAAATTGCCAAAAAATTATTTTGAGCCAGTTGGAAAAGGTGGGTGGCCACAGATATCCACCTGGATAAATACTCCATCCTTATGAAGAAATGGTATCCATTGCATTGATTTCCCCCATAAAATGAATAAATTTCTGTTGAATTTGGCCCCGGGTGAGCCACTTGCCTTGGTGCAGGAGTTGCCTTGCTTTGACGACTCGATAAAGTTGGATCCTTTGTGATCGAGTTCCCTTGATATGTGTGTCCACAATATGATCATTGGATGCTTGTTGTATGCAGTAGGGTTTGAGCTTTGTTGGTTTCAGTTGTTCTTCTACGTCTAAGGTGTCCAATAATGGTGGGAAATAATGGCGAAGGAGATCCATGTTGAACACTGGGTGCACGCCAAGGAAAGGATGAATGTTGAGCTCAAAAGAATTATACCCCACAGCCTTAGTGATGGTGTACGACCCATAACGGAGTGGAAGAAGCTTCTGATGGGGTCCTATAAGGTGTTTCTATAAGTGAAACCAAGTTTTTCTCCCACTTGAAACTTATGTGGCACCCAATGTTGATCATGGCATTGTTTGTACTTGTCATTGGACTTCTATAGGATATCCTAAACCTGTTGGTGGATGTTCTGGATATGATCAATGAACAGAGTGGCTTTGTCAGCTTCAGTTGGAATATGATATGATTCAGTCAAGGTGACCACAAGGGGAAGTGCAACATCTATGGGACCCAATGGTTGGAATCCAAACCCCACCTGAAAGGGGTTGTGGCCAGTAGAGCTATGCAGGGCTCAGTTGTAGCTATGCTAGACATAGGGAAGGCTCTCATCCCATGTGTGAGCGTGATTTGAATTATACATGTGAAGGATATGCACAATCATTCGATTTACGACCTCGATTTGACCATCTGTTTGGGGGTGGAAGGCCGTGGATTTGGTTAGCTTGGTGTCCAACAGTGACCAGAGCCTCAACCAGAATGTGTTGAGAAATCGAATGTCCTTATCTGAGACAATGGTTTGTGGGAGTCCAAAATGTACCCAGACTCGTTCAAAGAAGAGCTTGGAAGTGGCCTCTGCTGTGATGCTCTTCGTGCAGGCAACCAAAATCGCCATCTTAGAAAAGTGATCAACAACCACAAAAACATAGTCATTTCCCTGCTTAGTGGATGGGAGGCCCAACATGTAGTCCATTGAGATGGAATCCCATGGCCTGTCGAGAGTAGGAAGAGGGGTGTACAGGCCCTGTTTCTTAGTGGTCGGTTTGGCAATAGCACAGGCAGTGCAGGACTTGATATACCTGCTGACCTCCTGTTGGAGTTTTGGCTAGCAGAAATGTTTCTGTAGCTATTGGGCTCTAAATATGTCTAAGAACAACCTTAGTTTAACATTAATTTATCAGCCCGAGGATTTGTCTTTTATCTCAAAGAATATCGGCAAAGTCTATGCAGATAGCTCGTAGAGGATAAAATCATGTAGTGAAAGAAAATATGAGTTTATCAACAATCAAGTTCCTCAAACATTCATTAAAGATTCTAGGAATTGAAATCTAAAGTTGTGCAATAGAAAGGAACTAATTAATCTATTGAATTCATTTTAAGAGCAGTAATTGAATCTAGATAAAGACTTTCATAAATGACTATTATTATGAATCAAATTGCTGGAAAGAAAAAGGTGAATTACTCTATCTATGGAAAGAAACAGGGACTGTAATCTAGTCGAAAAGAGACAACAATCGTATTTCTATTGAAAGGAACAACAACTATATTCTAACGGAAAGGAACAGTAAATGTAAACTAAGTAAAAGGAACAACAAATGTAAACTAAGTGAAAGGAACAACAAATGTAAGCTAAATGAAAGGAACAACAAATGTAAACTTATGAGGAAATGTCATGCATCAAATCTCAGTAATAGGAATTGGAACAACAATCATCTAATGCTTCAAGGAATATCTATCTCTTGTAATTGACACGAAATCATCAACACACTTATGCATTCATTTATCTACTGTAAAAGAGAATCGAATCACAAAATAGAAATTGAACTGATACAATTACAGGTTGAACAATAGCTCCTTTAGACTGGGCCCTTGGTCCTTAGAATAATTGCTATTTGAAATTCAATATGTAGAAATGATAAAACCGCTCGAAGCTTCTATTGATTTCATAGCTAGTACAACATTTTACAAAAAACTACTAATGCATAGCAATTCTAAGTTCTGAGTTATTGGGTGTAATTCTTCTACTCTTTTCAAGATCTATTTAACCCTTATATATTACAATAATCTAGGTTAATTAAGCTATCTTGAGGATCGAGAGATCCTCAGGATTGCTTTACTATTACAATATAAGCAACTCAATCATCTTGAAAACTGTCTTGCACCATAAAGTCTTCAACCTCCAATAGCTTGCGCATCTCCAAGATTTCCTTTGCTATCTTGGGTTTGACAATATTTAACCAATCCTGTAATAAAACCAGACATTTCCAATTATATTTAGGATCTATGTAATCTAACTTCAACAATAATGCTAAAGAGTATATTATTCATTTTCTATTCTATTTGCTCCTAAATAATCGAAAAGTCAATCAAGATGACATCATGAAATGTGGGAAAAAGAAATATATTTATACCTTTTTCATAACCTAACATACCCCCCAGCTTACCTTCTTGCATGTCCTCATGCAAGTTGATATTTTACATGTAAAGCAGTAATGTTGTAAGATGGAAAGGTTGGTTCACCAGGCCTTCTGAACCCATTGCTTCTTTTGAGTTCTCCAAAAGTAACATCCTCCCATTTCTTGTTAATTTGATAAACTTTTTGGTAACTCTCTGGAGGGAACCAGATGATAGGGGGATTATATCTGCACCCAATCCAATCAGGCCCTTCCTCTTGGAGCAATCTAGAATACCTCTCTATTTTGAAGGTAGCTGTAAAGAAATTCCTATACCCAAAGGGTTCCCTACTCTTTACTTCACTGGAGGATGCATCCCATCTCAGTTTAGAAGCAGGAAGAGCTTCCTCCTTAAGCTCCCTGAAATGAGTGATACTTGAGCATATAACCTGTAGATGGATAGGGGCTAAGGAGTCTACAACNCCAACTTTTCATAAAGGTTGTATGTTGCATAATGGTTGGAAAGGACTTTGGAGGTTATCCCCTAATCCAGAGATCTAGCCCATATTCCCTCTTTAGGAAGGTTTTATGAGATTTACCCCATCTAACTTGGTTCTAAGTAAATGACAGAAATGCCTGAAACTGTATGTCACCTATGAATGGGCCAGGGTTATCTTCCATTTTTTATTCCAGAATGAAATTATGAAAGTACAATTCACACATAAAGTATTGTACCTTTTCATACTGCTCTTTGAAACATGAAATAAACTCAGGTACAGTGGAAAATGAAATAGGTTTTCCTGCTCTGATGGCATTCACTCTTAACAACAAATATTGTTCTAGCAAGAATAAAGTGTAATTGGCGGCAGGGGCTCTGCAATTAATAACATCAAAGTAGACATCACAGATTTCTTTGATTTGATCCAAAGCTTTTTCTAATTGGGTGTGCATCTTTTTTTATCTTCCCTTGGGCTTTGGTGAGCGCAGCATAGGTCTCACCCTCTGTTGTTGTCATTTCCTTCATTTCTTTAACAATCTTTTGATATTCAGCCCTAGTGACCATTTCATCTTGGTGTTGAGCCAATGCTTGTTGGGCTTGTCCCAGCTCTGCCTTTAGTTTATCAATGGTGACACCCTGTTCTTGAGACTGGGATGCTTGGTATTCTTCCATAGAGCCCATCTCTTCCCTGGATTGAGTTAATGCTTGTTGGACCTGTGTAAGCTCTACTTCCAGTCTATCCAAAATAACACTATGTTTCTGGGACTGGAGTGATCAGAATCTGAACCAGGGGTCTAAAATTTGGTCAATTTTAAAAGTGCTCGGATTACGACAAAACCAGTACCATTGCGTCCGTCTCGTTCTCTTGATTCCGATGGTATATTTACTTTTGCAAACGGAGTCCGTATGGATAAGTTATCGCGATCTGTTCGCCGAGCCAAACAGGAAAAAAATGATGCTGACTGTACCTATCCGTACAGGACACGTGGCAGGACCGTACCGCACACGTGGCATGTCCATACAGGACACATGGAGACTCCTGGGTGTGACACGTGTCATGCATTTATGGAATTTTCAGGATACGGTTTGACCAATATTGAAGTGACACGTGGCACCTCTAGAAGGGTGACACGTGGCACATGCTGACGTCAGCATCCTGCATGGCCGAATGACGTGGCGGTTTGTGATTTGTTGGCAATTGGAAAATCAAATGGTGACACGTGGCATGATGTGGGTGAACGGAAAGGTGCCATGTGGCCCAATGAACGGCTGCCACGTGGCACCCGTTTATTGTCTTGGTTATTTGGTTCATTGTTAAAAATTTCAATACTCCCCTGGTTTTGAAACCCGGACCTCTCGTCTACATGAACATTTTAACAAAGGCCAAGCCACCATTGGGCCATGCATTGGTCATTATATGTGATATGGAAGAATTTATATTTGAATTTAAATTCTGTATTATACGGTGGGGGGTCGGGCCAGGGCTTAGCCCCGACCCCGGTGCTATGCGATATACATATGACTGTGGGTGTATACGAAATTGGCGCACGCGAGAGTTTTTTATTGGAGCCCGGTTCTATCACCAACATATATGACCGTGTTTATATGCAATATTTCATTTGAACCATATATTACATATATATGTGTTATATATTACATTAACCATGCAAATGGCGTGCGGGAAATGTGTTGGGTTTCATTTTGTGTCAAACGGATAACCACACACCTGACAGGTGTCGAGCTCTGGTTTAAATATAGAACGGTTAGCCCTTATGCGCTGGGACGTGGCCACATGCCCCCCCCATGCACCCAACACCTCCGTCCTCGGGGGCTATAGTCGCGCTAACGGTGCGACAGTTTGCACCATTTTCAGAACGCACGTTTGGGCTGAGTTTATGCACGGGAAAACGCTCAGTGCTGGGTTTCATTCTGGACAGGTGCGAAATGGCGAACAGGAGACAGCAAGCCAAAGGGCAAAAATGGCAGAAGCCATAACTTCTTCAATTTTTGGCCAAATGAGGAGCTGTAAAAGCCCAGCTAGGGGTTTTTGGACGTTCTGAGTCCATTGGTGATGTTTTCACAGGCATTTGAAGAGCCCATTTATAGGTTTTTCACATTTGAATTTTGAGGAAGCTTCAGGAGCCTTAAAGCCCTCATTGTTTGAGGCATTGCTCAGATGAGCACATATCCATTTTCTGAGACTGAATAGTCATTTCTGACTGATTATTATGCTATGCACATTTTGGGATAGGTTTCAGATCCATTAGAGGACTTTTACAGGTATTTTTTCCTCATTCAAGTTCAGGGAAGCTTGGAGGTCACATGTAGAAGAGGTCATTGTTGGATGAGCCATTGTCCATTTTCAGAGTTTTTACAGTCAAATTTGGGGTTTTTATGTATTCTGAACCCAATGGTACAGTATGTAAATCCATTGGAGTTGAGAATCAGCTTGTAAAGAGCATTTGACAAACTAATCCCAAAGAGCCAAGTCCATTGAAGGAGGCTCAAGGAGATGTAGCCCAGAGAGGGGTGAACTCCTTTATCATCTTGGTATTGCTGTGATTTTGATGTGTTATTTGATGCATTTTATATTGCTGTACATTGGTTTATAACACCTAATTAACCTTTTAAAAACACATTTTCTCACACATGTACATTGGCAAGAAGAAGMAAGAACTTAACACATAAACCAACTTGCATATTTAAACACATGAAGCAAGGTCCTGTTAAGGTTTATTTTATTGAGGTAGAGGGTGCTTTCATAGCATAACCAGTCAGCCTTCTATTTTCAGATCATGGAGTGCTTGGTGCTCTGCCATAGTTAGTAATTCATTTCTGTTTTGAACCAGGGTTTGTTGAGACTGCATCAATTCTTCCTCCGCATTATGCTCAAGGAATTGAGCTATTTCCTCTAATATTAGGGTGTCTGTTTGCACCTCAGCATCAATTTATTCTGTAGCTGTCATATTTTCTTTTGTTTCTAAAGGAATTGCTTCTTCATTCTGAGCTATTGTTTCTTCTACTACTATTTCTTCAGGGTCTGTCTGTATCCCTACATAATTTGTACTGACTGCTTCTTTTGGAAGAGGGTTTCTTACTTGCACTCTGACCCTTTTGTTCTTCTTTCTTTTGTGGGCCTTATCTACCTGTTCTAGATGTTTCCTCAATTCCTTAATAATTTCCTTGAGTTTAACCACCTTCTGCTTTAATAATTCAACCTTCTTAGCCTTTTTCCTCAACAGTTTATTTTCATTTTTTAACTTTCTAATTTTCTTATGGCTCTTGGCTGATTTTTGTTTATGAGAGGTCTCAAGGTCTTCTTCATTCTGGCCAGCAGATGATTGTTTCTTTGTTCCTTCCAAATTTTTTTTCTGTCCAAGAGGACTTCTAGTTTCAAAATGAGGTTCTTCCTGTGCTCTTTCCTCAGGAAAAGACATTTCAATATCAGGAAAATCTTCAACTAGTTTTGAAGAGGAGGCTTGTTCTTGGCATTTTCCTAGATTATTTGTGCCTTTTTCAATTGAGGTTCCCAAGCTTCCCAAAACCTAGGCTATTTCTACCTCATAGCTCTTCATAAATTGTTATTTCAGATGTTCTAATGTCAGTTGGGTGTCTTCCTGATCATTCCTTTGTGAGGTCTATTCTACTTGCCCAATTTCTTGAGCATTCTCGCATGGAGATTGTTCTGTAGAATTCTGAAGTTCCTCAAGTTGTTTTGTTGTGCCTTGAATTGCTTTAGTTGTTTCCTGAATTAGTCTGCTTCTTCTTCTTGTCTGAATTATAGTTGTAGGGGTAGTTGTTTCTCTCTTCCTCTTTTTCATTAATGCATGTGTTTGTGAGGTTTGGGCCTTTGTGATTTGGGTAGGGTCTGCCTCAGCTTCGGTTTGAGAAAATGGGATTTCTTATTGGGTAGTAGTCTCCTCTGCCTGTCTATCTTCAATTTCTTGTGGTGGTTCATTATGGCATAATTCAGGCTTCTCTAGTTATGGAGGTCTATTGGACTCAATCAGGTTATCCTAGATCAATTGAGTTTGACTCAGTGCTTTATTTATTATCAGTTTAACTAATCTATGGTGACTGATAACAGTAACAGGGTCCTTGGATTTTTGTGTTCTTAAGGAAACCTCATGTAATATGGCATTCAGAAAGAAAGGTAGATTAAGTACTAACCGTTTTTTTAAAGCTGCTAGCAATTTGAGGTGGCGAGGTCGAATTACATCATATCGTCCATCACAAGTGATGTACTGCTGAATTATCCCTGCAAGTTCCTTCCATGGTTCTCTGAGGGTACTGGGATTAAGTCCCTTTCCCTTCTTATCCAATTCTTCCTCAGGGTCTGTGAAAGTTTCCACAGCTTCCTTTAGTGTTGTGTATCTTCCTGTCCTCTGAATGCCGGTGTTAGGAAGGCCTATGACCTCTGCTAAGATTTCCAGGGTGACTGAGATTTGTATGCCTCATACCATAGAGTTTTCTCCCTGCAGATTCTGAAAGAATTCAAGCATGACATTCATGTCGTATCCTTGCAGACGGTTGAAGTACTCCACCCACCCCAACTGGTGCAGGATGTCTCTTGCTTGCTCTGTAATCTTTAGTAAATTTGGCTCCCTGTGCACACCTCTGCCACCCATTTTGTGAGAAAATGTGGACGACTATCGTTCCTGGTAGCAGACTTGGTTAGACAAGCTTGGAGGAAAAATTACTGAAAATAGAAAATATCAGAGACAACAAATGTGGGTATTTATTACAATCATTACTATCTTTATCGAGAAGTGTGTCAAGTGTCCACTCCCCTCATTAATATAAAGGTCGACCTCGACCGTCAGCGTAGGGAAAAGTAATGAGTGTAGGTATTGATGGTGAGAAGTAATGATTGTATGACAACCGCCAATGGGGATCAATGATTTATTTTCAAACAACATATTTTAACGGTAATCATTAAACATTAATCCGTTTTTGTGGAATTGAAATATACCGATACTCAAAAGAATGCTTTAAGGATACATACACCAAATAAATTAAATCTGTTCATTTAAATAATATCCCACATATCATAATGTTGTTACTTTTCCATGTCATTGAATACAACTGAAATGATAGCCTCGTTATTGAGTGAAGGAAATCTAGAGATACGCAAAAACTTGGCATTTAAGGTAAACTTCCATACCACAGGCAGAGCCACTATTGCCAGCATGAATCCATAGCCTTTACAGGGTTTCCTTTTAACCCTCATATAATCCTATATCCTTGATACTTATTTGAATTGTTTTTTCCAAAAATATCATTATCCTGGTTTGGTAGCCAGATGATGATAATGCCACTCACTAGATTGTAACTTAGGTGAACAAGTCAGCTCGTGATGAGACACCTTATCCTTTGAATAGAAAATGTCAAAGGCCATTGCCCTAGTGTGGTAGCCATAGTGGGAATTTCACTTAGTTTATCATCCTATGATCGTGGTAGTTTGGCTCATGATGAGACCCCCTATTCTTTGTGGGAAAATAAAGAAATTTTATTGATTTTTTTTTTTTTTAGAAGTGTATGAAGGGAGGCTCATATACTCCTTAAGAGTAAGGGATGGCATAAAGAAGTGTAAGGATTCCAAGTAAAAGTGTGTTGCAAACTCCTTATTAATTATAAAGGAGAGATATCATTTAAGTGTATTTGTATGTATAAGGAAAAGAAACGAATTATGGTGGTTACAGGTTATGAACAAGGTTTAATATATTTCAAAGAAAGTGATCCAAAAAAAGAATTTGACAAGGTATGGGAGATAGTCCACAAAATAATGATAGATCATTAGAAATAATGTTGGTGAAAATTATTTGGTGAAAGTTGTACCCCAAAGGAAAGGTTTATTGTTTTATCAGCAATGTAGGGAAGGAATGGAAAAATGAAAAATAGGTGTGGAAAAGGAACAACGAGTGCGACAAAAGAACAATAATTGTTTCATTCAAAGGAATAGTAGGCGCACAAGAGGAACAAAAATTGTTCCATTCAAAGGAACAACGAGCATGCAAAAGGAACAACAATTGTTCCGTTCAAAGGAACAACAGGTGTGCAAAAGGAACAAAAATTGTTTTGTTCAAAGGAACAGAAGGTGTGCAAAAGGAACAACAATTGTTTCATTCAAAGGAACAGAAGGTGCACAAAAGGAACAAAAATTGTTCCATTCAAAGGAACAATAGGCGTGCAAAAGGAACAACAATTGTTTCGTTCAAAGGAACAGCAGGCACACAAAAGGAACAGTAATTGTTCTATTCAAAGGAATAGCAGGTGCGCAAAAGGAACAACAATTGTTCCGTTCAAAGGAATAGAAGGCACGCAAAAGGAACAACAATTGTTCCGTTCAAAGGAATAGCAGGCACGCAAAAGGAAAAACAATTGTTTCATTCAAAGGAATAGCAGGCGTGCAAAAGGAACAACAATTGTTTTGTTCAAAGTAACAAAAGACATGCAAAAGGAACAACAATTGGTCTATTCAAAGGAACAACAGGCGCGCAAAAGGAACAACAATTGTTCCATTTAAAGGAATAGCAGGTGTGCAAAAGGAACAACAATTATTCCATTCAAAGGAACAGCAGGCGCACAAAAGGAACAACAATTGTTTCATTCAAAGGAACAACAAGTGCGCAAAAGGAACAACAATTGTTCTGTTCAAAGGAACAACATGCATGCAAAAGGAACAACAATTGTTCCACTTTTAACCATCTCAATAGGTAATTTTTAGAAACCTGGCAATGTATTTTGCTTGAATTCAAGGTTGATTCTTCATCAACTAAATTCATTTATGAGTTGGTTTATTTCAAAATTAAGTAATGGATGGTTTGTTAATGTTATGAATTTCATTATAGTTGCCCAATTGTTGTTGTTGAATCATGACACATTCATTTCTCTGTGAAGGACAGGGTTTGGGTGATGAGATGAAGCGGGAGTTCAGAACATAAAAGAGTGCTAATTAAGTTCATTACAGTTATCCTCCCTAGTTTTGACTTTCTCGAATGACTGTCGAAAATAATAAAAAAACTAAATAAAATCTATAGAAAACAAAATGATATACAGTATGTATAGTGTCAACAGAATTCAACATTTATGGAGTTGGGGTGGCTAGATTACCTTCCCAGCCAGCCAAAATTTGAACGGTAGGGTCCTTACTTACCTCTTGGTAGAAAGATTCTTTTGAGTGCGGCTGATGATAGAGTCGTAGCCAGTTTCCATTGACCCGAAATGGAGATCCGTACCCGTTGATGGTGCTTAACGTGACTATTCCATTATCATGGACTTCATTGATTTCGTATGGTCCTAGCCACCATGTCTGTAATTTTCCCGAAAAATCCTGAAATCTGGAATCATAGAGGAGTGCCCAGTCACCTTTTTTAAATGATTTTTTTTTATATATGCTTGTCATGCTAGGTCGTTCTCTGTTACTGAATAACAACCGTGCTAGGTTGTTCTCTGTTGCTAAATAACATTCGTGCGCTCTACAACAGACATGCTTGCTTCATCCAATTCGTTGAGTTGTTGAAGGCGTTGTTTATGTGCTTTTGTAAGATCCAATCTGATTTCCTGGGCCATCCTTAGAGTCTTGATTTCAAAGTCAATTGGGAATATGGGTTCTTTTCCATAGAATAAATGATAAGGAGAGTAGCCAGTGGTATTACGCCATGTTGTGCGGTAAGCCCATAAGGCATTTGGGAGCTCAGAAGCCCAATTCTTTCTATTTGTTGAGACAGTCTTTGTCAAGATTGCCTCCAGGACTTTATTGGTGCTTTCCACTTGCCCATTTGCTTGTGGATGGTAAGGAGAAGTAATTCTATGTTTGATATGGTAATTATCCAGGGTGGTGGTGATTCTATGAGCTGTAAATTGTGACCCCCCATTAGTAATTACCTCTCTTGGTAGTCCATAGCGTACGAATAATTTGAAAAGAAATTTGATGACTACTTATTCTATTACATTTGGTAAGGCTTCCGCCTCTACCCATTTAGTCATGTAGTCCATTGCAACAAGAATATAGGCCTTCTAATTTGACTTTGGATTGAAGGGGCCAACAAATTCTAGTGCCCATCTCTCAAATGGTTCCGCAACTATTTGTGCTTTTAAAGGCATTTCATCAACCTGACCTGGTTTTCCCATCCGTTGACAACTATCGTAGGTTTGGCCATAATTCTTCGTGTCTCTGAATCTTGAGGGCCAATAATAGCCCATCTATAGAATTTTGTGTCCAGTCTTGCGATCTGCAAAATGCCCACCACAGGGCTCATCATGTCTAGCCTTTAGTATGTTGTAGATTTCATCATCCCATACGCATCTGTGGATCTCGAGATCAACTCCTGTATGGAAGAGATAGTCCGTTGATCCAGGAAAATCGTGTGCTACGTTGGACAATCAGTTTTCTTTCCCTTAATGAAATATGTGTCGGTAATCTTCATGCTGCTAGGTAATTTTCCATGTCATTGCACCAAGGTGTCTTTGTAGTAACAAAAAACAGATGCTCATCTGGAAATCGATCTTCGACTGTTAAGGAGTCGTTTGTTTTGGGTATGTGGGATAGGAAGTCTGTGATGGGGTTTTCTCTCCCGGGTCGATATTTGATGGTGATATCAAATTCCTGCAATAGTAAAAACCATCGAGTGACCCATCCATTAGTAATTGGTTTATTAGCCAGATATCTAATAGCAGAATGATCAGTATACAGAATGACCAGATAGCCTGTTATATAATGACGAAATTTATTGATGGCATGTATAACAGCTAAAAACTCTTTCTCTGTTACTGTATAATTAAGTTCAGTTGGATTAAGATTCTTGCTAATAAAATAAATGGTGTAGGGTTTCTTATACTCCTCCTGTCCGAGGATAACGTCTATGGAAATATCTGATGCATCGGTGGAGATATGAAATGGTATTTGCCAATTTGGCCCCTTCAATACCGGTGTTGTCGAGATCAACTTCTTGAGTCCTGCAAATGCCACATCACACTTTTCATACCACTGAAATTCTACATTACCAATCAAAGCATGTAAAGGTGCACTGGTTCTTGAAAAATTTTCCATAAATCTACGATAGTATCTTGAAGGACCAAGGAAACTACGTACCTCAGTTTGTGTGTGTGGTGTAGTTAGTTTAAGGATTACCTCTATTTTTGTTGGATCTACCCTAATTCCATATACAGAGATATAATTCCCTAGTACCACACCTTCTGTCATCATCATGTGACAATTTTTGTGGCTTAAACATAACTTGGTCACAATGCACCGCTCTAGTATTTTCTCCAGGTTATTCAGTGCTTGATCGAATTCGTCGCCATAAGGAATGAAATCATCCATATAGACTTCAAGTCCTTTACTGATTAGATCGTTAAATATGCTCAGAATTTCCCTTTGAAAAGTGGCTAGAGAATTACAAATTCCAAAGGGTAATACTCTGTATGCAAAAGTGCCCCAGGGGCATGTGAATGTAGTTTTATATTGATCTTCTAGGGAAATCTGAATCTGATTGTACCCACTAAAACCGTCTAGGAAAGAAAAGAACTTATTTCCTACCAAAGTATATAGGACCTGGTTAATGAAAGGTAAAGGGAAGTGGTCTTTTTGAGTGGATTTGTTAAGTTCCCTGTAGTCAACACAGATGCACCATTTCCAATTTTTCTTTGCGATGATCACTAATGGGGAAACCCACCGACCATCTGAGATGGGATATATAAAATCTATGTCCAACAGATTTTGTAATTCTTCTTTAACGATATCCCTAAGGTGAGGATTCAATCTTCTCTTTGGCTGTCAGATAGGACGAGCATCTTTTTCAACATAAATGTGGTGTGTGCAGAGTTGCGGATCAATACCTTTCATATTATAATATTCCCATGCAAATGATTGCTGGTATTTGGAGAGGGCTTGAATTAGCTTATACTACTATTGTTCATCTAAATTGACATTGATGTTTAGAGACCTCCCTGGTGCAATCTCGACGGGTTTGCTGTTATGAATGGTTGTAGTTGCAATTTGTTGTTCCATTAAATCTTCCAGCAGGTCTCCATGTGCTTCACAATCTAGAACAACTTGGAGCATCTGGCAGGTCGGGTTGCTCATGGTAGCTGGATTATTGATAAACCCATTGATTACATCATCCTCTAGCTGGTTTTTAAGTCTGAAGGCTTCTTCCTGCATAAGAGGGGTTCGTAAATCTTTCTTTGGGTATCGCGGTGGTGGAAATTTTGGATATACGAAAGTTGGACTTGGTTTAGCATGAGGATATAAAGTGAGGTTCTTTGTGATACCCCCTCTATTGATTGTCATATTACCTTCTCAACATCCTATGTACACATCTGCAATTGCAAGCCATGGCCTGTACAGTATCAATGGATGCCCTTCATGTCCACTTCTTGGGTTGATGATGAGGAAGTCCGTCGGATATTCCCAAGAGTCGACGGAGATGGCTATATCATGTAATGTGCCAACTGGTCGAACTACCGATCGATCTGCTAACTGCAAAATTATTGTGGTGGGTTCGAAGGAGTTAAAACCTAGGGTATTGCAGGTTTTCATAGTCAGGATGTTGATGGTTTCTCCCAAATCAACTAGTGTATTGGGAAAAGAACATCCCTGGATCTGAACTGTCACTATGGGATTCCCTGGATCTGCATATTTAACCGGTTCTTGTCTACCTAAAATTAGATCGGACAAGGCTCCTACCACGCGGAATGTTGATGATGGATTTTTCATTTTTCTGACCGACTTTCTCCCACATAGCTCCTTGATCGTTTTTGCGTAGATTGGGATGTACTGAAGAGCTTGTAGGAGTGGAATCTTGATATATAAATTCTTGAGTTCCCCTACAATGTAGAAGTTGGGATATACGGTCGAATTTGCTATCATCAACATTTAGAGGAATGGAGGGGAGGGTGTTGCATCCTTATCAGGATCTCATGATTCGACTGTGTTTCCCTCCTGCTCGATTTCTTCTGTTATTACCACAGTCGAAGGTGTTATTTTTGGTTATTTTTCACTCTCTTGCTCTTGAAAAATGTTATTTTCTTTAGGAGATATTATTCATCTCGATCTAAACCATAGTTCACTACATCCTACCGAGATGGTCTCTCCTTCTCCATTCTCCATAATATAGACAAATTGAGCCAGTCTGTTATTTGGATTTGGATGAGGTTGGGCTGGTAGTTGAGGGCGCAATTGGGATTGTGGATTTTGGGGCAATTGGAGTGGTGCTTGTAACGTAGGTTGAGTTTGAGGGGTCATCCCCATGGATTGGTTGTTTATCCACAGGGGGCGCTGCCAATTTTGATTCCAATTTGGGTTTTGGGTAGTCATGTTGGGCCACTGTGAAGGGTAGATGTTGTTATTTGAGTTTGTCTAGGATGAGGTGGGATATTGTGAGTTAGGCCAAGTGGAAACTACAGTTGGCTGATTTTGCCAGGTAGGATTTGTAGCAGGCTGGTTTTGCCAAGTGGAAATTGTAGGTGGGTATTGTTGGGGCTGCCAGTTCCGATTAGTAAACAGTTGATCCTGTCATGTGCTACCAAGAGCTTACTGCTGATTATACTGTCCAGAGAAGAAAAAGGAAGGGTCCTGCAATGTATTTGGAGGTCGATTATGCCATTGACGACATTGAGCCATCAGATATAATGGATCTGTTTCTTCTTCTGTCTCTAAAGACATCTTTTATTCCAGGAAGTGATGGGCATTGTTTTGTGTCATGATCCTTGGTGTAGATAGTGCAGACCCGGACAAAGTCCAGAGGGCAATCCCTTAGACCATGTTTTCTTCTGCACCTGTGGAAAAATATTTTTATGTTTGGCCTGCAACACATCCAATTGTGTAGTAAGAGTGCTAAGAATATCTGTTTTGAAGTTTTCTAAGAGATTACCGACTTCATCTCGCGTAACACCCCCACTGGTAATATTGCTATTTCTGGTGAGGGGGGTACGCATCCCTGATCTGGTCCGTGAAATTCCTCTTAAGCATCTGATGCATAGTAGGATGATGTCATCATAAGTTTCTTGATACATTTCACCCTTCCCCATTAAATTCAACATTTCTACCCATTCATCTTTCATACCTTTAATCAGAGTTGCCTCAAGTACTTCACCTGGTAATGTGCCATAGGGTGATTTTGTAAATTATATTGAAATCTCTCGACATATTCTTCTAATGATTCATTTTATTTTGCAGTCATTTGAAAGATTTCATCTTTTAAGTCTCTGGTTCTACAATAATCCTGATATTTTGTCAAGAAGGCATGTTTCATCTCATCCCATGAGTTTATAGTTTTTCCCCCTAATCCCATGAACCAGCGTAGAGCTACTCCTTTCAAAGTGGACGGGAACAATTTTAATTTTTGGGGTTCATAGGTGTAATCATACCCTCTACATAGGACATCAAATTCAAATAAGAATGCATCCGTATCTACTGAGATTAATCCATGAAAGGTGGCAGGTTTTGTAGGGGAATTTCCTTCATGGGGGCACTAGCGATTGGATCAACTATTAGATATTCCAAAGTGGAAGTCTGGGGATGTTGCGGATTTGGTTGTGCCATTTGATTGAAAATGTGCCAGAAATATTCAAAGATTTCTTGATCTAGATGTTTTATTTGAATTGATTGGTTATCTGATCCTCTAGGGGATTTGATTGCACTCCCTCTATCTGGGATTTCGGGTATACCTTCTTCTTTCATAGGAGATTCAGGATTGGGTGGTGGGTCTGTCTTAGCTATCCCACTGGTTTCTCCTTCTCCTTCCTCCATATTACAAGAGTTTCCCTCTTCTAAAGGGTTGAGGGGTGGAAGATCTGTGCTCTAAAAGCTTTGCTCATTCCCTTTAGTTTTGATATGAATCTCGGAGTGGGCTGCAGTTAGTGAAACTGCCACCTGAGGGATTCGAGTAGATCCTTTCCTAGGTCCAACCGAAGCTTGAGATTCTTCTTTTCGGATGATGTCATCTATGAAAGTGCTTCTTCCAGGGAGCACCAATCCCTGGGCTTTGGTAATTTTTGGTGGGGGTTTTGGTTTTTCAATATTTTTCTTCTTAGTCATACACACTTCACACAAAAAAAAGGAAAATCAAGAAAGAAAAAAAACACCTATGCAACCTCTTAATACATCTGCTGGAGGTAGGCGTTGGTATAAGCATCTTAATTATTGCTTGCATAGGTTCTTACCTTCCACCTTCAATACCTCGTCCTCCAGAGGGTCAATCTATGCTACCTCTGACATTCTTCACCGGCAATAGTGCCAAAATGTTGTACTCTAAAGATGTCTAAAAATAGCCTTAATTTAACATTAATTCATCAACTCGAGGATTCATCAATTATCTCAAAGAATATCGGCAAAGTCTATGCAGATAGCTCATAGAGGATAAAATTGTGTAGTGAAAGCAAATCTGATTTTATCAACAAACAAGTTCCTCAAACATTCATTAAAGATTCTAGGAATTGAAATCTAAAGTTGTGCAATGGAAAGGAACTAATTAATCTATTGAATTCATTTTAAGAGCAGTAATTGAATCTAGATAAAGACTTTCATAAATGACTATTATTATGAATCAAATTGCTGGAAAGAAAAAGGCGAATTACTCTATCTATGGAAAGAAATAGAGACTGTAATCTAGTCGAAAAGAGACAACAATCATATTTCTATTGAAAGGAACAACAACTATATTCTAACGGAAAGGAACAACAAATGTAAACTAAGTAAAAGGAACAAACAATGTAAACTAAGTGAATGGAACAACAGATGTAAACTAAATGAAAGGAACAACAAATGTAAACTTATGAGGAATTGTCATGCATCAAATCTCAGTAATAGGAATTGGAACAACACTCATCTAATGCTTCAGGGAATATCTATCTCTTGCAATTGACATGAAATCATCAACACAATTATGCATTCATTTAACTACTGTAAAAGAGAATTGAATCACAAAACAGAAATTGAACTGATACAATTACAGGTCGAACAGTAGCTCCTTCAGACTGGGCCCTTGGTCCCTAGAAGCACTGTTATTTGAAATTCAGTATGTAGAAATGATAAAACCGCTTGAAGCTTCTATTGATTTCATAGCTGGTACAACATTTTACAAAAGCCTGCTAACACATAGCAATTCTAAGTTCTGAGTTCTTGGGTGCAATTCTTTTACTCTTTTCAAGATCTATTTACCCCTTATATATTACAATAATCTGGGTAAATTAAGCTATCCTGAGGATTGAGAGATCCTCAAGATTTCTTTACTATTACAATATAAGAAACTCCATCATCTTCAAAACTCCCTTGCGCCATAAAGTCTTCAACCTCCAATAGCTTGCGCATCTCCAAGATTTCCTTTGCTATCTTGGGTTTGACAATATTTAACCAATCCTGTAATAAAACCAGACAGTTCCAATCATATTTAGGATCTATGTAATCTAACTTCAACAACAACGCTAAAGAGTATATTATTCATTTTCTATTCTATTTGCTCCTAAATAATCGAAAAGTCAATCAAGATGACATCATGAAATGTGGGAAAAAGGAAGATATTTATACCTTTTTCATAACCTAACAGTAGCATCGCCATTGTCTTTTCAATTCTGAAGTGTCCTACCAGCCGACTATAGTGGGATTCCCATATCAGCTTCGCTCGCTCGCTTGATGGAACAAATATATGGCCCAGACAACACATCAACCCATCCTGACTATAGAAATTATCGACAACTATGTTTGCACCCAACATTTGGTAGATGGTGGTGAAGTTCGGGTCTGTCTCATAGATTTGGGGCCATCCAAAGGACTCATGGTCGCAAGACTCTAGCACCATGGTGAGTGTCGCGACTGGTGGTATGCTAAGGAAATCAGTGACGTGATTGGTGCTTCATGTTTTATACTTGATGTTGAGGTGGAATTGTTGCAAGTATGTGGACCACTTTTGATGGTGGTCATTCTACAATTTTCCTTGTGTCTGCATGAACTACAGTGGCTTATGATTAGTGTGGATGACTATCTCCTTCCAAAGAATGTAATGTCTCCACTGGCAGTAGGCTTGGACAATGGATTACATTTATTTGTTGTAAGTGGGGTACTTACAAAAAACATCAGATAGTCTCACTATGATAGGCCACAGGGTGGCCATGCTGAGTGAGAACGGTGCCCACAACATAGTCTAAAGCATATGTCTTGATCTCAAAGAGATTTTGTAGGTCTGGTAGTGAAAGTACTAGGGCTGAGCACAAGCATTGCTTCAAATCATCGAACGCTTGTTATTGGGACTGACCCCATGCAAATTTATCCTTACCACCACCCCTAGTGATTTGACTAAGGTCCCATGCAATATGGGAGAATCCCAACATGCCCAAGAACCTCTGAAGCTCAGTGAGTGTGGTTGGGGCTGGCCAGTCACGGATGACTTGGATCTTGGCAGGATCCACATGTACACCGTGTTGATCAATGATGTATCCCAGGTAATGGACCCTATCCATGTTGAAGGAGCATTTTTCCAAGATGGTGTATGTCGTAGGGTGTGCAGAACCTATTGAATATGCTGCAAGTGTTTGGCCCAAGTCTTGTTGTAAATGAGAATGTCATCCAGATACACCACTACAAAAGTATTAGTGAATGGTTGTAAGATATTTTCCATCATCCTCATGAAATTGGCCGGAGCATTTGTCAAACCAAAGGGCATGACCAACCATTCAAAAAGGCCTTCCTTTGACTTGAAGGGGGTCTTCCATACATTTGTCTATTCTATCAGGACCTAGTGGTAGCTAGAATTTAGATCAATCTTAATGAAGTATTTGGCCCCTGTGAGTTGATCAAGGAGGTCATCAATTCAGGGAATCAAGTACCAGTTTCTGACTGTGATTTTATTCAGAGTCTGGTAATCAATGCAGAGTCACCAAGTTTCATCTTTCTTCTGTACCAACATGATTGGGATCCCACAAGGTGATGATCTAGGATGGATGTTCCCCTTGTGGAGTAGTTCTTGGATTTGCCACTTGATCTCCTCATTCTCTAAATGAGAGTAACGATTGACTGGACCATTTGGAAGCACTGCATCGAGGGTCAGATCGATGGGGTTCTTGACCTGGCAGTGTAGAGGTACCCTAGTAGGTGAGGAAAAGATATCTGAGTACTCTTCCATGACCTTATCTACTTTCTTCTACTGTGTGGAGAGGTCGGTCGTAGAAACCATGGATGTGGCTGTGATCTTTCTCTTATTCTGAGAGCGAATCACAAAGAGGACAAACTTCCCTGTCAAAGAGATGACCTTCCTGCATTACTTAGCAGAGATCAAGGAAATAGCACTAGGTGGGACTGCCTCAGGTATCTTGTACAATTTCCTGTTCAAAGTAATAATAACACTACGAGGCTTAGACTCATATACAGCATGATGTGTCCATAAATAAGGTTGGCTCAAAAGAACATCACAAACTTTGAGAGGAGAAACATCACACAATACCTCGTCTTTGAAGGGGTTGATGTCATACGACAGTCGACACTGTTGGCTGACGTGGAGATCGCCTCCTTGGTGGAGCCATACAATGGTGTAGGGTTATGGGTGTGGTGTTGTGGGCAAGGCTAGCCGCTTGATGACCTCTGTAAAGATGAGTTTATTCTGGCTACCGCTATCAATGATGAATTGCAGTGGGGTGCCTTTTACCCACATATGTGAATGGAAGAGGCGCTCTCCTTCTTCTGGCTCGTCTGGTTCACCAGGCTGGAGCTTGGAGGTAGCAACGGTGGCACTAGGTTCCGCATCAATGATCTATCTTCCCCTTTCTGGTTCTGGCTCAGAGTCAGAATCCGCATCTGATTCAGAGGCTTTCACTTCGGCCACCAGTGACTTCTTTGAGCGAAAATCAATAATATTATGCCAAGGGATCTTATGGAAGTCGCACCACTTCCTGGTATCTTTCTTTGTCTTTCCAGTGTCCTTCATTTCTTGCGACTTGGACTGGTTGTCATGATACTGTCCATATTTTCTCTATCCTTTTTTTTTATGGGTTGGGGCTTGTTGACACGCGAAATTGACCGTCTGTCAACTGAGAGAGTGCAACCGGTCCAGGGTTGTCTAATAACCCAAGCCATTTGGAATGAACCACCCTGACGGGTTTAGCGGCTCCGTTAGCCGATCTAAGGTCCTAGGAAAACCAAAGAGAAAACTAATCTAAACTAACTAATCTAACTAAAACTAACTATTAACTAATACTATACTAACTACTATCTGAAATACAACTTATTCACAAAATGTACAATATCT
>ML776655.1:218985-242244 GCA_009831015.1 Picea engelmannii | reverse complement strand
CAGTATCCATTGCATAATTTTGGTTCATTCCACGTTTTGATGTTGTGCCTCAGTGTTCAAGGGAAGTATCCGCCTCGAGAATCAGCCATCCCTAATATCTTGCCTCAAAACCTGTGTCAGTCCATGTACATTTGATCTACCAATTACATATCCATGTCCGTTTTGTGTCGTTTATGGGGGATACATCAAGGCCCTCCCTCGACGAGTCTATTCCCGTTGACTTCAACACATTATCCAGGAACTAGACTTAGAAACCAGTTAGTACTTTGGGACCTGCATGCCTCAATGGAAGGCCTCCTCACATTTGACAATGGGTTTACATCATTGACCCCTGATCAAATGATTCCACGGATGTTCGACCTCAGCTCATCTATTCACATTCGTTGGAATGTTCTTAGGTACTTTGGGAATCATTGACATCAATGGTGATCTCCCTCGCACTTGTTAACGGTTCACCTCATTGATCGGTAATCAAGTGGTTTCTGCCATGTTCGACGTCAAGACATCCATTCACATGGTCAGATTCGTACCATATTGGGATTGGTATGAAGACCCTGGGTTGAGCCATCACTTTGATATATGCTTCGCCCAAGTTGCGAAGGAGTTCTATTGGACGATGTCACATACACTGCTACATAGATCCACTTTGTATTGGTCGTGGCTATGTCTTATCACCTCGTAGATCCACTGTGTATTCTTCGTGGCTACGATCAGTTTGAGTCACTACGGTATAGATCCACATTGTATCTTTGGTGGCTGTACCCCTATTTGTCAATACAATTATGGATCCGCAGTGTATTTTATGGCGGCCATACCTCACAAGTCTTGATCTCCCAAGCATAGGTATGCCTGCCTTGGGTTTTGAAATATGTCATGATATTGGTTGGATGTTTGTGTGCAGTTTCCGTCAGGTTCTCCGAGTCTAAACCCTTTCTTGAATATCTACAAAGTACTTCAGTCATCAATCCGCATCTTCTGACTTCATACTTTGGGGGGCATTCTGTTACACCTCAAAATCACTCAACTGGATAAGTGTCGCATATGCCTCTCACTTGTCGTAAGTGTCGCAAATGTTGTTGAATCATGCTATCACAATGTCGAAACTAAAGAGGTACTTGAAACATCTCATGTACTTGGTTTGAAGGAAGAAACTGGTTCACTGGAGTCAAACATCTCTTAACACTTGACAGGGCTTCTTAATCAAGATTTTGGAAGGGGAACGCTCCCCTAAAACTGCCTGAGAAGCGCTAGCGCCCCTCTAGCAAGCCTCAGAAGTGTTATAGCACTTCTCTTCCCCTTTGTAGGAGCGCTAATCAGATTTGAAGTGTTGGCGCTTCCCTTGACCTTCTCTGGAGCGTTCTAGCACTCTGATGCCCCTTCTAAGGGAGTGCTCTCCATTCTAGGTAAATTGTTAGCCCGATGAGAAGAATAGGGGGAGAATCATTCGAGTTTAGGAGGCGGTTGAACTCGAATTCTTGGTTTTGTCAAAAGATCTCTGATCCAAGGAGGAGGTTCCCAACTAGTTCTAAACACAACCCAAGAGGTTAGGCCCCTCCCAATCTATATAAGAAAGCTCTATGGTGATGAAGAGAGGGGGAAGAATTGAATATGTGAAACTTATGATCTTGGAGGTAACTTACAGTCAGCCAAAGGAGAGCAATCAGTGAAGCTACTGTTATCCAAGTCGTGGATCTTTTAGGCAAGGGTTAGATGAAGAGGATTTGACGAAGTTGTCGCATTCGCATCTACGATTGTAAGCACTGCTGTCGTTTATTCTCATTAATATGACAAGCTTGGCCTGTTTCTTTCTAGTTTGTGTCTAATGTTACATGAACTTATCATTCATTGGTAGATCTGTTTTCAAGCTAATGTCAGTAGAGTAGTAAGTGGTCGTATCTTGTTTTGTCCACAGACCTCATCGAGGAGCAAAAGGATTGGAGCGCAACTCGGAGCGTGCAGGGAAAAATGTCGATTAAAAGGTACTTCTGTTATTCTCCATTCTCACGCATTAGGCTTAGATAGATTTGAAAGGAAGTCAGTGTCCACGTTAATCACTTTTCTGTCTAGAGTTAAGGTCAAGCTCTAGAGGTCGATCTACTTGTCTGCAGGCAGATTTTCCTACAACAACAAGGACGAGTAGTTGTAGCCACCTTCCGATTGTAGCCATAAAACATGGGGGGTTTTAGCCTCCTTATGGATGTAGACAGATAATTGGGGATTTGGGGCTTCTCTCAGGTTGTATCCTGAGAAACTAGGGGGTTAGAGCCTCCTTCCAGTTGCAGCTGGAAAACAAAGGAAGTCGGTGCTTCCAATGAATGTAATTCTTCAAGACATGTAAGAAAAATCATTCCATGGTTTTCTCCCACTTTGGGTTTCCATGTAAAAACATTGGTGTATTGTGTATGTGTATGATTGTTCATTTGTTCATTTTTTATTTACTCTGCAAATATTGGATGATAATGCTACATTGATATAACACTTGCATTATATGGTTAAAAGGATTAGATTTCTCTATTACTGATTCACCCCACCCCCAGTAATCCAACAACTGGTATCAGAGTAGGTTCCTTCATAAATCATTTTAACCATTGAAAGGTAGATCATGGAGATCAACAACATGTATAAAAATGGAATACCACAATTTGATGGAAAGAAGTATGCCTTTTGGAGCATAAGGATAAAGACATATAAATAGCCACGGGGATTTGAAATTTGGAAATCAATTGTAGATGGATACACAACACCAATAGTTCCACCGACAAATGACAAAGCTATGAAACTCGGTCAGAATAATTCCAAATCCACAAATGCACTTGTGAATGGTCTTAGAGAATCAGTGTTCACCAAATTTGTACATTCTAAATCCGCTAAAGATATTTGGGACAAACTTTGAAATATTTATGGAGATTCAAAAGTCAAAGCAGCAAATCTTCAAACTTACAGAGGTCAATTTGAACAACTAAAGATGAAGGAAGATGAGAACTTGTAGCTTAGTTTTTATGAGACGATGAAACAATAAATGAAATCTTGGGATTGGGAGAAGAAATCAAAGAATATGTAATTGTTCAAAAGGTACTAAGATCTCTTCCTATGATATTTGACCATAAGATATCAACATTGAAAGAAACATCCGATCTAAACTCAATAAGCATGGAAGAACTACATGGAATATTCATAGCATATGAAATGAGAACTAAACAGGAAAATCTAGATATAAATGAAGCAGCCTTCAAAGCATCCAAAAGGTCAAAGAAAAAGGGAAAGGAAAAAAAAGAAGAACATAGTAACAACAATGACATCTCAGAAGATGATGAAGAAGTGGCCAAATTTGTGAGAATATTGAACAAGGGAACCAACGATGGGTATAGAGGTAAGATTCCTTTGATTTTTTTTAATTGTGATGGTATTGGTCATTTTTATAACAAATTTCCTCATAAGAAAAAGAGAAATTATGAAGGTTACTCAATTAGAAAACAAAAATATAAAGGCAAAAGAACCAGAAAGAAAGTTTTCAAGAAAAACTTATGCACCAAAGAATATATTTCATCATCAGATGAAGATGAAGTCAGTGACAGTGAGACAGAAAGAGTTCTATTCATGGTAGCAGAAGAATCTAATAAACAAGACTTCGAAAAATAATATCAATAGGCCGAAGAAGAATATGAAGAGGTAGAAGTTGACTAATGAGAAGAATTTGTGTGTGCCATAGAAGTTAACAGAAGAGAAAAGAAGAAAAACAAGAAACTACAAGAGGAACTAAACAAGAGAGAAGACACTCAGGAACTAGAACAAATGATCACAAATTTGAAGGTTCAAATTGAAGAAGCACTCAAAGAAAAGCTAGAAGGAAGAGACAGGATCATTGGAAATCTAGAAGTAGAAATTGTCACAATAAGAAAGAATATTCAAAAGAAAAATTTGCAGAACAGCTCAAAAGTTTTGAATGACATTATCAGCAGTCAAAAACCTCATCATGACAAGTCTGGACTTGGATACAATCAGACAGAAAAGGGATCAAACTCCAAAACAACATAACAAGATACATATACAAAAAATTATGCAGAAACAATCAAATGGGATAGGAAGGTCTACAAATAAAATTACAAGGACACTCCTCCACCGAGAAGATTCATATTTAATAATCAATGACTGACATAAATAGATAGGCCTCAAGAAGAACAAGGATTCATAAGAGTACCTCCTTTCAGAATATCTTCAACTCCCAGGTTTCAAACTAACCTTTTTGGTTTATGTTATGCATGTAATAATTTTGGACATAAAGATGTGAATTGCAGAGCTAATAACAGGAACATAAACAACTTTGAAAGTCATACACAAAAGGGTTATCCAAGAAGGCCTAGTGAAACATAGAGAAGAAGTTACAACAGGATTGAATCTTTGAGAACTAAAGTGGAATGCTACAAATGTAACAACTTTGGACACATGGCCAAATATTGCATAATGATAGTCCCTCCTAGAGAACCACAACATAATAAAAACAATCACAGACAGGAACCTCAGAAAATCACATGGATAAGAAAGCAGAATCAATATAGCAATGAAGAATGCACACTCGCTCTACAAGATAAGTAGAAGAAGCATGGTTGGTATGTTGACAGTGGTTGTTCAAAACACATGACAGGTGATAGAGACATGTTTCTTACATTAATAAAGGAAATAGATGGATCAGTTTCCTTCGGAAATGAGGATTCAACTAAAATCATTGGAAAATGCACAGTCATAATTGGGAATAAGAATACCAAGGCAAAAAATGTTCTACTAGTAGAATATATGAAACATAAACTTCTAAGTGTGATTCAAATGTGTGACCAAGGTCATAAAGTTACTTTCAATTCACAAAAGTGTGAGATAAGAAAAGAAGGTTTAGGAAAATTGATTGCAACAACTACGAGAACTTCAAGCAACATATATGTATTAAGTGAAATTGGAAATGAAAAGTGTTTCCTAGGAAAGGAAGATGAAAGTTGGCTATGGAATAGAAGAATGGGTCACATACATTTTGATAACCTTGTCAACATTAGCAAAAGGGAAGAAGTTAAAGAAATTCCCTAGATCGTGAAACCAACCAACACTTTATGCAAACATTGTCAACAAGGAAAGAAAACAAAGACTAGGTTTAAATCAAAAGAATATTCAACAACAAGACCACTAACAATTATGCATATTGATCTAGTTGGACCAACTACAACAAAGGGTTTAAAAGGTGAGAAATAATTTATGTTATTAGTTGATGATCATATAAGAATGACTGCAATTTTCTTTCTCAGGAATAAGTCAGAAGCTTTTGAAAACTTCAACGTCTACAAGGAAATGGTTGAAAATGAAACGGATTCAAAAACCAAATGATTGAGATTTGATAATGGAGGAGATTTCACTTCAAAGGAATTTATGGACTACTACAGCAAGCATGGAATAAATAGGCAATTCTCCATTTCTAAGACACCCCAACAGACTGGAGTTGTTGAAACAAAGAACATGACAGTATAGGAAATGGCTTGAACAATGCTAATGGATTAAAAATTGATAGATATCTTTTGGACATAGATAGTGCATACAACATTTCACATTCAAAACAGAGTAATGCTTAGAACCAACGCTAACAAAAATGCCTACGATCTATGGAAAGGAAGACCAGCAAATGTGAAGCACTTCATAGTTTTTGGAAGAAAATGCTACATCAAAAGAGAAGATGGAAGAATGGGAAAGTTTGACTCTCATGTGGAAAAAGGAGTACGTGTTGGTTACTCAAGTACAAGGAAAGCATACAAGTGTTACAACCTGAGATTGAACAAATTTGTGGAAAGCATCAATGTAACAATTGATGAAACATGTAGACAAGAATTAAAGGAAGAAGAAAATGAATCAATGGAACAGCTTTACGAAGAAGAAGTAGAAGATGAAAATGTAGTAGAAGGGGAAGATGAAGAGGATCCAACAGAAGCATAAGAGAAAGTTCAGCAAGTTCCTACAAAGACACCTAGAAGACGAGTACAGAAGAATCATCCTTCAAATCACATTATCAGAAACAAAGATGCAGGAGTTGAGACTAGAATAAGAATCTGTTCACCAGAACAAATGCACCTAGCACTCTCATCTACGATTGAACCAACCTGTTTTGAAGAGGCCAGCAACGATGAATTTTGGAATAAGTCCATGGATGAAGAATTGGATCAAATAGAGAAAAACAACACTTGGGAATTGGTTCCAATACCAAAGGATAAGAATGTGAACAACAGAAAGTCGGTATACAAGAATAAATTGAATGAAGATGGACAGGTTACAAGGAACAAATATAGATTGGTATGTAAATAATATGCACAGGTTGAAGGAATAGACTTTGAAGAGACATTTTCCCCAATTGCCAGAATGTAAGAAATCTGATTTCTTTTATCTTATGCATGCTCCAAAAATATTAAAGTGTATCAGATGGACGTAAAATCATCTTTTTTGAATGGGGAACTTGAAGAAGAATTCTACATTGAACAACTAGAAGGATTTCAGTTGTCAGAGAACATAGATTATGTGTGTAAATTAAAGAAGGCCTTGTATGGTCTAAAACAAGCTCCTAGAGCATGGTAATCTAGACTGGATAAATATATACATCAAGCAGGGTTCAGAAAAGGAAGTGCAAACAACAACCTCTATATCAAGGTAACTCAAGATAGTATTTTATTAATTGAATTTTATGTTGATGATATTATTTTTGGAAGTATTGATGACAAGTTAAGCCATAAATTTGCAAAGGACATGCAAAATGAATTTGAAATGTCATTACTTGGAGAACTATCCTTCTTTCTGGGTCTTCAGATATGTCAAAGAAACCAAGGAATTTTTATTTCTCAAACCAAGTATATCAAAGAAATGCCAAAGAAGTCCTTAATGGAAGATTGCAAACCAGTTATCACTCCCATGCAAACCAGTTGCAAGTTGAGAAAAGATGATGATTCAAACTCTACAGATCAGAGGTAATACAGGTTAATGATTGGTAGCTTACTATATGTGGCAGTATCCAAACTAGATGTAATGTAGTTAGTTGGATAGGTAGCATGATTTCAAGAAGAACCAAAGGAATCACATGTATTAGCAGTGAAGAGGATTTTCAGATATCTCAAAGGAACATAAGTGTTTGGATTATGGTATCCAAAAGAAAAGGATCTATCACTTATTGCCTACACAGATGCAGATTGGGTAGGTTGCATTGATGACCAACAAAACACCAGTGGAGCAACGTTCTACTTGGGTGAGTGTTTAGTATCATGGCTAGCCAAGAAAAAATCATCAGTATCTTTATCTATAGTAGAGGCAGAGTATATTGCAGTAGCAACATGTTGTACACAGGTTCTATGGATGAAACAAACTCTGATAGATATACAGGTTGAGTATGATGATCCCATTCCAATCTATTGTGATAATACAAGCACCATCAGTATCTCAAGAACTTGGTGATGCACTCCAAGACGAATCACATTCTAATCAAGTATCACTTTCTAGGAGAACAAGTTGAAGAAAAGAACATTAGAGTTGAATATGTGGGGACAAAAGAACAAGTGGCAGACATATTTACAAAACCACTTCCATGAGAAGGCTTTGAGTATCTTCGCCAGAGACTCGGAGTTATTTCTACTCCAAAATGAATTATTTTTAATGCTTATCTTATATGTCTTAGATGTACATGAGGAAGCACCATAAAGAGGACAGTTCAGGTTGGGAGATCATAAGATTCAGTTAGGGGGAGCAACCCCGAATGGAAAGATACCTTTTCCATTGATGACAAAGGGGGAGAGATTTATCAGATGCAGAGGATAGAAGCATGGTTCCATGGGGAGCATTGGTCATAGAGATGCAGGCATGGTTCCAGGGGGAGAATGAGTGATATCATTTCATTATTGCATCAGAGTGTTGCCATCAATGCCAAAGGGGGATATTGCTTATTAATTGGGTTGGTTTTCATTGATGTAAACCCTTCACGAAAGTATGGTAGCGAATTTTGGTAGCACAAAGGTTTGGGTAATGGACCCAAGATTGTTTGATGTATAATTGTATGATTTTTGATATATTTATAGGTAAGACTATTCTAGATGGATAGTACATGTCATGACATTTTTGGTGGTATGTGGAATGTCACATAACTCCTCACGGTTTGAGAGTTGTGGCCTTACGAATTCGGAGGACCCTCATATGTTGGCTTGAAGCCCAAAAAGGTCAAAGAAGTCAAAGTGCTTGCAAAGAAGAAATTATTTAAATAATAAAGTGAAGTGACAAAGTCAAAAATGATTATTTAAATAATAAAGTGAAGTGACAAAGTCAAAGAGTATTATTTAAATAATAAAGTGAAGTGACAAAGTCAAAGAGAATTATTTAAATAATAAAGTGAAGTGACAAAGTCAAAGAGGATTATTTAAATAATAAAGTAGAGTGACAATGTGAAGGAGGATTATTTAAATAATAAAGTAAATGGAGAATTTTCTAATTATGGAAATTGGTTAGAAGTGGGTTAGCCCTAAAATAAGGAAATTGGGTTAATATGGTTAAAAGGTAACCCCTTGAGGAAGCTACATGAAAGTATAAATAAGAGGCAAGGCTCTCTCATTTTAATCACACTTGAGAATATTGGATATATATAGGTGACCGAGGTAAAAAAGGATATCTAAGATGAATTTCAAAGGGAAGGTGAAGTAAAGAAGACTAAAATTCAAGGGAGGATAAATTATTTTGATGGTGCTTTCTAAGGTATGTTATTTATAGGTCATCTCACCATTTTCTCAATAAAAAAATTTATAGAATGATTCAGACCGTGAAATTTGGAGGTCATTGAGGAAACATATCCAAGTAGATGTGGTACAAATTTCATCTTGTGGGTCATTGTATTTTTGGAGTTACACTCCGTGGAAAATAGGGTTTGTGGATAGTCCTGAAACTAGTCTAAAACAAGTGTTTCAGGTAAAAATGTCATATCATCTTCATAACATATCCAAATTTAGTAATAATAGATGTGTTGGTTAGAGTACATTTTTGAGTATTTTGTTTAACATTTTCATATCCATACAACAAATATTTTGTGTGTGGCACGCTCTACAAGTTTGCTCTCTAGATCAAGTCATAATTCAACAAGGTATTGCATTTTTTCCATAAATCCTTTTTTGAGAGGTTCTAAGTAGTGAAACCTGGAGGAATTGCATAAAACACACCGAAGAACACTATGTACTATTTTCAAATCTTTATTTGTTACAGGCACATAGTTATGATTATTTGAAATTAGGGTTGTTGACTAATCCAAAACTAGTCATGTGAGACTAAAGTAAAGTTTGATGAAAATGCTAGTATCTTGTTGTTAAATTTAAGGAAGGTTTGCAAGTTGAGGTATAAGTTGGTGCATGTTTGATGCACTTTTTTATGGTAAAAGTTGATTACAGGTTGTTTGGTATAGGTTGGTGCATGGTTGATGCACTTGTTTAAGGTACAAGTTGATTACAGGTTGAGGTATAGGTTGATGCATGGTTGATACATGGTTCAAGTTATTGGTATAGGTTGTTTGGTGCAAGTTTATTGGTACATGTTTATAGCAGTATATCTCACAGTGATAGTGTGACAGTGGTTTCATCATTCTACTTATACGTTAGGGAAATTGGACGAGGCAAGGACGGGTGGTTGTGGCCACCTTCTAGTTGTAACCAGAGAACATAGGGGGTTGTAGCCTCCTTTTGCTTGTAGCCAGAGAATTGGGGAGTTGAAGCTTCCCTCGGGTTGTAAACTGAGAAACTATGGGGTTGGAGCCTTCTTCTAGTTTCAACTGGAAAACAATGGAATTTTGTGCTTCCAATGAATGTAATTCTTCAAGACATATAAGAAAAAGCATTATGTGGTTTTCTCCCTCTTTGGGTTTCTACATAAAAGCATTGGTGTACTGTGTATGTGTATGATTGTTCATTTGTTCATTTTTTATTTACTCTGCAAATATTGGATGATAATTCTACATTGATCTAACAGTTGCATTATATGGTTAAAAAGGATTAGATTGATCTATTACTTATTCACCCCCCCTCACAGTAATTCAACAATAAAAAGGATCAGGGACTCATATTTAATGGAGCACGGTACCTATATAAGAATATATGGTGCAATGAAACCACCCCACCTACTCCCTCGGTTCGTTCTTGGAAAACTTGTGCTACAAGAGGTAGCGTATCAAACTATCATACATGGGGTCAGAGGAATGCTATACAGATCAAAGAAATCAATTTGGCCTTCACTACCTTTATACATCGGTAACTATTTGTTTGAGAACACCAAACAAGTTCAAACAAAAGTGGACATATTAATTTCCTACCACTTTGGAGAGGAAAGACTAAGGAGGCATGACTCTAATAATATTGTCAAAGAGCACTTCAATAGCATGAGGATCCTGTATGAATACACCATTGAATTCTGGGAAGAAGAGGAAGTGCACCAAAATTCCAGGACATATGACGAAGTAATTTTCAATGGGCATGACCATCCAAAGGGTAGGATCGTCGATGAAGAAACATCAAGAGAGAAGAAAGGAAAAACAGGAGGAAGTTCAAATATCTTCTCCCATATCTATCTCAACTCATTCAGGTTCCATTGAAGAGGAGGAAGAAGTGCCAGTAGATAAAAAGAGAAGAGACAAAGAGAAGATGTTGAAAAATAATAACGACGCTAAAAAGAAACAAAAAATCAAAGACTACAAAGAAAAGGATTTTTGGATTTTCAAGCATTGTATAGACCTAAGAACATTTTTGAGAACTTATACATTGTTAATGAATATTGAGGATCCATTAGAGCCAATAGATTATAGAAGGAATTCTATGTAGAAACAGATCGGAGCTTTGAACTACTTCAAGTGAAGATAATTATTGTTTCTATGGATTGTAAGAATGCTTGTTTGTCGTAGACTAATTCTCATACAATATTTTTCATTCTACAGTTACTGATTTTTCTTTGAATATTTCAATGCCTTGAGATTTGTGGGTTGTTATTGTATACTTTGTTGAGATCTAGATTAATCTGATTATATACATTTATATGCACTTGTCTCCAATATTTCCCTTTTGTTATGGCTAAATGTATAAAAGTTGTGTAGGATTTTGGTTGCATTGATAACTCATTGGTTACTCTAGTGTGCTCCTAGCTAGGATAGGTTACCATATATTAATGATAGATTATTCATATTTTCATACATAGTATTCAACTACATCTTTGCATTACATTTTCACTATCCATCTCCCTCATCGATACACCAAACCGTAACCAGTAAGAAAACCAAAAGACAAAAACAAATGGCAGTTGGGACAATTTCTAGATGGGACTCCTAATTTAAACATTGTATAGTCTATTTGGGACCATATATCGGGGAGTACCCCTTGTTGTTGTCGGGCAAAGTTGAACCTGTCAACATAATTGGCGCTAGAAAGAGGGCCATATTCTATGGCTTATATACATGAATTAAACAATAACCGAAATCAATCTTCAATGAGTAATCCCAACCCTCAACCTACCTTGTTCCCTCGAGTCGAGTCTGAACAAAAAGTTACCTACGAATACTCAAAGACTAATTTTTGAAGTGCCTCTGCTAGTCCTAAAATACATACTGAGATTTGGTTTTGCATACCACAAGAAGAGCTTCATGAAACCCATAGAATTACACGCACTTACGCAAAATTTCTTTGAAAATTACCTACAGCCTTTGAACTCCCTAGGAGAAGAGAGACCTGTGTAGAACATCCTAACACAGATCTTGATTTTTACGTTGACTTTGTAGATGACCTTATAGAAACCACGTTACAAAAGGTCCCAATACCTTTGAGCATAGTTGCACATTTCCTTATCGAACCTGGAGAATAATTAAAGGGTGAACAAACGAAAATTACCATAGAACAACTAATGGGAGAAACCAAGATCCAAAGAGAATTTATACCACGATGGAGAGCCTAAGGATCTCTCAATCTGGCTGGAAAACTTCATGAAATTCCAAGGAAGTTTGATAAACTCCTCTGAAAATTCGACCCAGACAAACCTGGATCCTTGGAAGACCATGTTAATAATTTATTTTTAGTCATACATCCTCTAGCTATCGAAGATGATGACGTAGTGTGTAGGCTATTTCCTTACACTTTTTTTGGGAAATCCTCTACTTGATATTCCATCCTACTTGTCAGATCTATTACAGACTAGGATGGTTTTGAAAGGCCCTTTATGAGAAAATTTGGAGAAAGAAAAATAGTTGCATCTCTACATAATAAACTAGGAATGGACAAGAGGTAAAGATTAAAAGACTTTAACCAAATATTTCTTAATGTATTAATCAAGTTTCCTCACAATGTCGCTCTCGCTCAATCATTAGCTATTATATATTATACAATTGCATTAACCCCCTCCATAGGGATGTTTGTAAAATGATCTAACATAAATACATTGGCAATAATTTTATGAAACTGAGACTGTGGAAAGAGAGTTATTTGCATATGATCAACATCCACATTATGAGGAAACTAAATTGGCTAGAAATAAACCAATGCTATTAACTAAACCACTTGACATGGAGTCAAAGGATATCGATAATGTGGTCAAAATGGTTAAGCAGTTATCCAATAAAGTTGTGTACCTTAAAAAGAATGTTGCTGAAGGATCATTGAAAGCACAAACTTTCCTCCCATTCTTTAAGAAACTAGACAACCCACCACTACCATCTGAACCACCACACATGGATTTCAACTTAGATAACTTTAGTAATGATAATGTTTGTTCTTATCATCAACAAAATCACCTAGAATGAACATGCCCTTAATGGGTCAACTCTATGACCCTGGTGATAAACCAGTTGCTAGATAAATAGAGTTTAGATGATGAAATCCATGGACAATATCCTTCTGGTGTTTCTAATGAAACCCCCCCAGAATCAGCTATGCCCTTTTGGGACCGGTGTGTAGAATCAGACAATGAATAGATTGAGGAAATCATTGTTGTAGATACACAAATTGTTAAAATTGCTACTCCAAAAGGTTATAAATTACACAGAAAAGGTACACTATCTAATCCCCCTTTCTTCCAAAGAAGATAACATTCCTCTTAGGAAAACAACGCCTCTCCTTGTCCTCCCAAAACAAAGTGACGCTATCCCAAAAAACACTAATAATAAAATTGGAAAATTTGTTGTAGAAAACAAAGGCAAACCAAGCATGTCTAGATCTACTAGGAATAATACAAAAGGTAACATGACATCAGATAATGAAAAGGTGATTCAATAAAAATATGGACAATTTAAGAACAATTTAAACTCACATGCCTTGGATTATAGTGTGATCGAAGACATGAAGAAGATTAAAGCTGATATTTGCATGTTTGATTTTTTCTCCCTTCCAAAACAACATGAACTCATACACGATGCTTTCAAACCCCATGAGACTCGGACATAAAGTATCACAACTACTGGGAGATTAATCCTCTGAAGTGATGCACAAGAGATACACAAAGTGGAGATAGCAGTAGTTATAAAGAAAGCAAGCATAGGTGCCTTTTCAAAATATCAAGTACCACCTTTTCTGCTCACTTGTGAAATTTTTAATTTTAATGTACACAATTGTTTAGAAGATTTCGGTGCCTCTTCCAATATCATGCCTTTTTCCATTTTCCAAAAAATAAATGTTGTTCCACAAATAAACAAAACCAGGATCATCCAGTTAGACAAGACATATGTTAAAGTAAAAGGAGAACTTAGAGATGTTTTAATCAGATTGTCATCCGACCCCATATTTCATCATAATATAGACATAGTTGTGGTAGACATACTAGAGAGTTATGGTTTTCTCTTAAGCGGAGACTCGTCAGCCAAACTTCAAGGTTATTTCTCTACTGATTGGTCTCATTTGTGGCTTCCTCTTAAAGAAAAATCTAATCAAATCTATGTAAACAGTGAGGCACACATGAAGCACACAGTGAAAGAATTGGAGGGTAAGAACAAGCCTATAAGCTTTTCTCATTATGTTTTGGGGAATTATTTTTTTGAAACTGACTATGGTTGTTATGAAGAAAAAACTTTTGAAATACCGTCAGAATTAAAATCAGGCCTCCTCCCATGAATTATAATGGTGTCTGTCCAGTACTAACTAACTTAGGATTTAGTTTGACTAACAAGACTAATATTCCTCACATGTGGACCATGTTCTTCGATGGCTCTAAAACACAGGATGGAGCTAGAATAAGATGTGTTCTAATTGACCCTAGCCAAGGAAAAACACTCATATCAAGTTGTTTAGAGTTTGAATGCACCAACAACACTGTTGAATATGATCCTTAGTGCAAGGCCTTAAAAAATCCATTGACCTCGAGGTAAAATACCTTAAAGTGTTTGGTTATTTTGAGATCATTGTTTAATAGGTAAGAAACACTACTCATTGACTGTCTCTGCATCTAAAGGATTACTAGCAAGAGGTATGGAATCTTATTTATTCATTTGATGCATTTAATATTAATTCCTTACCTCACGATCAAAATATAGATGCATATATTTTGGCCAATGAAACATCTAGGTTTATGCCTCCTGATGATGTTTTTTTTATTGAAACGATATTTAGGACCTTCGAACCAAACAATGTCATGATTTGGAGAGTGTTCGACAACGATTCTCATATTATCAAATTTCTTAGTTGATCGGACACATTCCAAGATTCAGTGATAGATGATGAGGTACATCAACAAGAGTTGCAAACTTATCGAGAAGAAACTAACAAGGTGAAAACAAATTGTGTTACGAATAACGTTTTGACTCTTGAAACATTATTTGATTTACAATCCAAGTTCAGGAGGCCAACTAATCAAAAGACCAACAACTCTAGTATGATTAATTTCTTGGTCAATTTGAGAACATCTGAGCAACCTAAATATGTTAACCTTGGCACATGTTGTTTAGATTTAGAAAAGTATACATTCACATAATTATTCAAGAAGTATCGATATTTATTTTCCTGGACATATGATGACTTGAATATGTATGATACATAGATTATACAACATGTGATCCACCATCAAAGAAGGGATCAAGTCATTCCAGTAGAAGCGTAGAAAGATACATCTGACTCTTGACCCTCTGATTCAGAAGGAATTCAAGAAGTTATTGGATTACCAAATCATTCTTAAGGTGAGAAATTCAACTCGTGTCTCTAATATGGTTCCCATAAGAAAAAATTCGAGAGAAATAAGCATTTGTATAGATTTATAGAATCTCAATCGTGCTTCTAAAAAGGATAACTATCCAGTTCCCCCAATGGAACAAATCCTACAACTTGTCTCCGGATCTTAGCTATTCTCTCTATCAGATGGATTTTCGGGATACAATCAAGTTCTCGTGGCATAACTAGACCAATTAAAAATCACTTCTGAACTAAATGGTGAACTTATGATTATAGACAGATTCTCTTTGGTCTTATGAACATAGGAGATACCTTTCAGAGGGAAATGGGCATTTATTTCAAAGGATTAATCGGTCAAATCATGGTGATTTATCTTGATGACATCAAAATTTATTATAAAAAAAGAGAAGACCACCCAAAATATCTGAGATAGATTTTTGAACGATGCAAAAAATATGGGATTTCTCTTAATCTCAAGAAATTTGTATTGATTGTTTCAGAAGATATTTTATTAGGACAATTTCTTTCTGAATACATGACTTCGGTGGATACAGAAAGAACCAAATCCATTCTACAAAATTCTCCACCACACATCAAGAGGTCCATGAAATAATTCTTCGGTAGAATAAATTTCGTAAGAAGATTTGTTCCATATTTTGCTGAAATTGTGAAACCATTACAAAACATGATTAAAAATGATGTGCAGTTTAGGTGGACACCATTGGAGAATGAATCATTTGAAAACATTAAAACCGTTAGAGCCAACACACCATCTCTTTGGAGTCTTGATTTCTCCAAATATTTCTTGTTATACACATTTGTGTCTAAACACTCATTAGCAGCAGTGCTCATGCAAAAGGATGAACAAGGAGATGAATACCCCATTGTGTTTATGAGAACTGGGTTACAAGGTTTTGAACTAAGTTATCCTCTAGTGGACAAGCAATCCTTTGTTGTCCATAAATCCATCAAATAGTTTAGACCTTGTATCTTCAAAAATCACTCTAAAGTCATCGTCCCACACCCAAAAGTAAGGTCCATGTTTTCTCAAAAGGAACTCGGTGAAAGATGCGAGAATTGGATGATAGATCTACAAGAGTATGATCTCTAATTCAAACCATCCAATATTGTGAAAGGTTAAGGCTTGTGTAAATTAGTGACACAAGAAGCGGACATTGAAGAACAAGAGGAGGATAGTTGGAAGGATGAACCTATAATTTATACTCAATAGGTTCCATATGACTCATCCATTGAAGGATCATGTTACAACTATCTTAAATATTATCTACAACATGTCACTACTCTGGACCATCTCAATGCTAAGAAAAAAAAAGTTCTACAGATGAAATCCTTACAGTATCATTTGTTACATGGTATTTTGTTTAGAAAGAATTATGGACTGTTACTCATATGCCTCGAAAGACAAGATGTTGATAATTTCCTGAAAGATATGCATGATGGACCATCTAGTGGTTATTTTTCAGGAGAAACAATGGCCTACAAAGATTCCATCAAAACTCCTCCTTATTTTCTTATGTATGGGAAAGAAGTCTTTATACCCTCGAACATCTACCTAACTTCCCTCCAAATTACACAACAATATCAAGGCAAAGAATGACATATCATACAAAGTCGTATCAATACCTTGTTGAACCTTGAGGAAATATGTGAAAAAAACAAAAGCAAGTTTGAATCTCACCAGCAAACATTAAAATGTTGATTTAATAAGAATATGCAAGTGAGAAAGAGTTCCAATTTGGGGACTTAGTTCTAAAATGGTACAAGCCACATGAAGATAAAAGGAAACATTGAAAATTTCAATAGCTTTGGCTTGGCCCCTACCTCATTAAAGAAAATATTGGCCAAGTCACTTTTTGATTACAAAACCTCCAGGGAGAAATTGACGCTCTCCCTATTAATGGAAAAATACTCAAACACTACATCAGTTAGCCAGCTAGGTTGTTGATTGCATGTACATAAATAAATCCTGATTTTTTTTTATTTTTTTTTTCTTCTTTAGTTAGGTTGGTTTTCTTAATATTTTTTTATTACTATTATTTCCTTTATCCTTATTGATGATTTCCTTTGTGATTTTGAAGTTCTCGCAACTTAGTGCAAGTCATGTGTCTAAACATAGCACATCTGGTGCAAATAGCTTAAACATCTATGTAATATGATATCAAATCGACATATCTCCCCAAACATGTAAGACCTTTACACACTATCACAAGTCAATATCTGGTGGAGGAACATATATTATCAATAAGAAGAGACATTGGGACAACAAAGATCCAAGAGACTGCACTAAACAACATATTTTTATGTTATACAAGCTAAACGAAAATGGTCTAGATGAAATGTTTATAGTAGACTAGGAATCAAAACTCAAGAAGTTGTCTCATCCATAATCAAGTTAGAAGATCTCACCATCACAACTGCCATACATATTACCTTTAAAGGTTAATTGGAATCCCCCCATCCACCTATCTCTCTAAATAAAAGAGACTCCAATATTATAAAAACTAAAGGCTTGGGGAAAGTCTTTCCATATCACATGGGCCATCCAAGTATCTTCGTTGGGGCTATGGATGCTCGTTGGAAACATAGCAAGGCTTGTGACACCAGGGTGACTCTTTCGGCGCTATGGATGCTCGTTGGCAATGGAGAAACACCATATAAATGCACTATGACTTGTATTCTGAACATTCTTGATGTTTCGTTTGTTTTATACTACCTACATATTCCCTTCTATCCATTTACCATGTGATTAGATATCAATTTGAAAGAAATTCATTAATTGGCAAAGGTCCCACCCCTCTTTGAATTACCTCAGTATTTTCAATATGCAAGTTATGGGACCTATCTTTTCTCTTTTGTGATTTTTTATGATGGAGCACTCTTCCTAAATTTGTTTTATAAATCATCTTGCATAGATCCAAAGCTTCGCCTAGTGTGTCTCCATTTGTTGTGAAAGGCATTGCAACCCTCTATTTTTCATTTGATCTTGTTTACCTCCCTAAAAGAGGAGCCCCTTAGCTTTTAAGCCTAAGAGAAAGCCTCATAAGTCTCCCTCTCCATCTCAATATTATTTTTATGACTCATGTTTCACATGGAAAAACAAAATTCATAAATCCTTGGTGTTGTAATCCAAATTTAAAACTCCTTCGATTAGTTTGGAGGAGTTACTTCAAAATCCTCCAAACAGTTTGGAAGATTTATTTTCATATGTTTCGATACGAAATGTTATCGCAAGAGTTAGGAGAAACTCCTCCGATGTGTTCGAAGGAGTTAACTTTAACTCCTTCGAACACATAGGGACTCTTCAGGGGAGTTCCTCTCTCAGCTTTTGAACTTATCGAAGAACTTCCTCTTTGTCCCTCTGATCAAACTGACCCCAACCACCGCATTTAATTCCATAAATTATTTTTTGGCTATATAAACATAACGGAGTTAGGTTTAATGTCATATGACCATTTGAAGAGAACAAGAAATTCCATGGTTAAATGTGCCGATTTGAACTCCGTTTGAAGCTCTCACCTATCCATACTCACCACGTGGTAGTAGAATCCAACTAAGAGAACCTCACCTCTTGATGCAGAAGCATTGCCAATGTCAAGCGAGCGTGGGGAAACCACAACACATTTTGAGCACATGATACATTGTTTAAAAAAATTTGAAGATTGGATGCGCCAAACTTAAATGTGATAGTTAAGGAGAGGTGTACTAATAGATTGTAATCAGACCTTGAGCGACCCACTCTCATCTGAAGGACTATGAAAGAATTTATGTTAGTAGGTAGCTTTAATGCATAGATTAGACAGTTTAGAATGAGAGAGGTAAAACGGAATATAGACACCCTCAATTTTTGTATTGTAACATTATGATGAAGAGTAGGAGAGCAGAGAGGAAAAACATAGAGAGTTGTGTAGCAAACTCCATGTACAGAAGTTCTGAACTAATACGAGAAAGTTGTGATTCAGACTCATGGTGTTCATATATTCTCTGCGTATGAATATTTGAATGTTATGCTCATGAATATTTTACTCTTTCTACTGTACATTTGCGTATGAATGATTTCTTGTTGAATGTTTGAAATCTGAGAGAGAGAGAGAGAGAGTAAGAGGGATGAGTTTCAATTGTTTCTCTATCTGAGCAAGAGTTCCTGCAAGGAGTGCAATTGAATTGTCCACAAGGAGTGTATTGACAAGGTGTTCAGAGAGTTGTCTCTGAAAGCTCAGGAGAGATAGATTTTGTCCTCATTAACCTAGAAGTGCAGTCAGGCACGGGAGCCATGCAAGGAATGCGTAGACTGAGTAAAGTCTTGGAGTTTTCAACCTGAGCCAAGTATTGAGAGACTGTTGCCACAGAGTGTGCACAAGGTCAAAGAACGTTCAACACTTCAAGTGTTTGAAGGTTTCCGCAAGGAGTGCATGCAAGGGTCTTCTTTAACACTTGAAATTGTGAGAAAGCTCAGGAAGGATAAAGCCTTTGAAACTATTGAAGGCATACAAGGAGTTGGTTCATTTTGAGTGATTAGAAGGCATCGAAAGTTTGTGCCACAGGTGGATAAGTCCGGAGAAGAATCCTTGGTTCACTTTGCAGAAATCGTCAGAGGGAAGAAACGGACGGTCGAAATTCTCTCTAGAGAATTAGCGAAATCCCGTCAGCCATCCGATCTGACAAAGAAGCGAGGAGGTTACGACTGGGTTGCCAAGGTGCAAGCTTAGAATATTGTGAACCATCGAATCTTCACTTAGATACCCGTCAACCGTCCGATCTAACAGGAGTTGCACGGGGTTTAAAACCTCTCAAGCCGAGCAAAGGTCCGGAAAGGTATCGGGGTATTGAGGTGTCAGAGTTTGAAATATAGGAAGTCCTGTGGACAAGAGATTGGGTAAATCCACAGTGAAAACCTCGAAACAAATTAGAACCGTCCATCTGTTGCGACACGTCGTAGGGATCGAGAGTCATCGACATCTCGAAAGTCTAGAGACCAAGAGTCCGAGACCTTTTGAGTCCCGAAACAGTGAAAAGATCACAGCCGTGGATCTAAAGAAGGACGCGTGTTGCGCGATCTTCCAATTCGGAGATCCGGGCACCGAGATTCACATAAGTGATCATTTTTTACTTTGCATTTGGCGAAGTCTGAGGTTTGATCTGAACCATCCATCCATTTGGGATGCTTTCGAAAATCCGAGAAGTCGGGGTTCGGCATTTCGGGAATCCTGAAGACAGGAAACACTTACATTTCGAAACTGCGAAGTCCAAAATCTTGATAAGGAGGAAATCTCCGTTATGGGGCCCAGCTGACGTCATCTCGTCATAACGTGAGGTCGGGAATCAGAATTTTGGGAGTCCCGTGGGAAATAACCCAAAGGCATTTGTTTTCTCGAAATTGCGAAGTGACGAGGACTGTCCATCTTTGAGGACGCATGGCAAAAATATGGACTTCCAGGGAAAGTCCCAAAAAGGAATTCATATCGGGAGATCGGAATTCGAGAGATCGGAAGAATTGAGGGCAAATGCATTTCGACATTTGAAACCCCAAAATCCCGAAAGGAGATAGGACTGCGGTCATATAAAAGGGAGGTCGTATGGACCCAAAAGTCTAGCCTAGGGGACTAGCAGAAGTTGAAGCATCTCGGGATATCGAAGATCAGGAAATTGGGAAGGAAAAGGTTTGCGACATCAGGGATTGCGAAACCCTAAAGCCCAAAAATTTATTTTTCTATTGTGAACAGAAAAGCGATTAGGCCTAAAGGCTATAAGGAGCAGAAAAGCCCAGTGGGTTGATTTTATTAGAGATTCTGAGGAGGGATCAAAGAGCCACTTCGGCTTGAAGGTGGAATTAGAATGATCCTTAAGACTGGGAGGTCAGCGTAGAGGCCTTTGCCGAGGCAGAGGGAGATAGCCTACATCAAGTGTGGTATCAAAGCCCAGAAAGGTTTCTTTGCTTTCTATAGCAGAGGAAAGAAAATTTCACCATGCCGCCAAGAATAAGGGACATGCAAACACCTGATCCGCAAGAGGAAAGGGAAATACCAAGAATAAGAGGTAGGCAAATGCCCGACCCAACCATGGTAAGGGAAATGCGGAATTTATGCACCAGACTTGAGGATATGGAGACGGCACAGAGGCGCACAGCTGGTATTGGGCATCTTAGTGATTCTGAAAGTGAAGTGGAAGTTGAACATGAAGAAGAAGAAGTTTTAGCCGAAGATGCAGAAAACGAACGTTTGATTAGGGATATTTCAAGAATGGGTGCCAGGGCAAAAATGGACATTCCAGTTTATGAGGGAAACCTGGATGCTAAAGAGATTCTAGACTGGATTAGAGCTCTTGACACTTATTTCGACCACAAAGATGTCGAGGAAGACAAGAAGGTCATACATGCTATCACGAGACTAAAAGGACATGCAACATTGCGGTGGGATGAACTACAAGCTGACAGATGTTGCAAAGGCAAGCAGAAAATCAAGAGTTGGGATAGAATGATCACAAAGATGAAGACAAAATTCATTCCGAGAGATTACCAGATCACTCTGTTCAAGAGGATGCAAAACCTGAGATAGAAGTTGATGACAGTGAAAGAATACATTTAATAATTCTACAGGCTGAACATCAGGGTAGGTCATAGGGAGAGTGATGATGAAAAAGTTTCCAAATACCTGAATGGCCTGAGATATGACATTCAGGATGAGATGAGCATGGTAACCATCCAAACAGTGGAATATGCTTATCAGATGGCTCTAAAGGCTGAAGAGAAGCTGAGTCGAAAATAGGGTCAAAGAGGCCGAGGCAGAAGTCAAGCCAGGGGCAAATCAGTTGTCCAAGATAAAAATAAGAAACCCAAGGAGGACTAGAAGAAACCTCAGGCTCGAACAAAAAAGGTGGGACCTCACAGCGAGGACAATATGTTGAACAGAGAGGGCAGCATACTGAACAAAGAGGAGATTATGCTGATAATAATATTTTTCCTCGTACTAGAGGCAGAGGAAGAGGAAGAGGTGGAGTAATAAAATGCTTCACATGTGGAAAGAATGGACACAAATCTTATGAATGTCCAGATAAAAATAAAGAGAGTGGAGAGACTCACATCGTCGAAGCATAAAGGTAAAATGTTGAGGTAGAGGATGTTGAAGGTGGAAGATCGTTGATGACGCGAAAACTTCTTTTGACACCAGAGAAGGAGGTGGAGAGTCTAGTACAGAGAAATAGACTTTTTCGAATTGCTTGCAAAACCAAGGATAGGGTATGCAAGGTCATTGTGGACAGTGGTAGCACAGACAATCTCATTTCAACAAAGATGATAGAAAAGTTGGAGCTAGAAATGATTGAACATCCAAGTCCATATAGAGTTTCATGGCTACAAAAGGGACATCAGGTAAATGTCACTAAACAATGTTTAGTTGAATTTAAGATAGATATAATGATAAGATACTCTACGATGTTATTCCTATGGATGTTTTTCATTTATTGCTGGGTAGACCGTGGCAATATGACAGAAATGTGATTCATGATGGGAGGATGAACACATACACCCTAGAAAAGAATGGGAGAACTCATATTTTGCTTCCAATCAAAGATAAGGAAGTGAAACCTGAAGTAAGTAACACTGTACTTATTATGAGTGGGAAAGAAATCCTTAACGAGGTCAAGAAGAAGGAGGAACCACAATTCATTGTAGTCAGGAAACCGAGAATTGTTTTGACCAGCACAAGAGTGGATGATTTACCAGAAGAGGTTTAGGAAATATTGGAAGAGTTCATTGACATAGTAGTGGACAAACTACCTCGTTCGTTACCACTAATCAGAAGTGTGATTCATCATATTGATCTCATACCTGGAGCCATTTTTCCAAACAAAGCCACGTACAGACTGACGTCGCAAGAGAATGAATAGGTCAAAAGACAAGTCCAGGATTTGTTGGACAAAGGGTTGGTCAAAGAAAGCTTGAGCCCATGTGTTGTTCTGACAGTACTCAGTCCAAAGAAAGATGGAGGTTGGAGGATGTGTACTGATTCAAGAGAAATTAACAAGATAACCATAAGGTATAGGTTTCCATTGCCAAGGATGGATGATTTTATGGATT
>ML776655.1:190372-206832 GCA_009831015.1 Picea engelmannii | reverse complement strand
AGATTTTACGACTGATATTTGTTTCCTCCTATGTGCTCTTCTAGGTGTCTAGATGTGAGATTCAAAGGTCCAAATTTCCTCCTCTGTAGCTGACCTAGTGGTTGTCGACACTCCTCCTCCCGAGCTTTGAATTTCTTCCTGACTTGGAATATTTCCAATGTTTCAAAGGCCTTGACATTTGATTCCTCTCCTGCGAGCCCAACTACTTGGGTCTCATCTGCATTTTGGAAATGTTATCCCTCCTGAGATTTGGCAATGTAATTTATCCTCATCCCTATGCACACTTGTGCTCTAAGTGAAACTTCATGCTACCTCTCCTAAGCTTGTTTGTGGCTTGAACCTCGAAGTCTCTCAGTGTTCTTCTTCTTTCTATAGGAACCTTGTATGAAAACGTACTATTCCTCCTCAGCTTACGAACTTGAAACAATTTTCTTCCATGCACACTCCTTGTGCTCGATCGGCCTTCAACTGGTTGTCTTCAACACTTCGTCTAAGTGTTGGCCTGGTGCACTCCTTGCACAAGTCTTCCTCCAAAGTTTTCAACAACTCTATCTCCTTGAGCTTCAACTGCTCAAACCTCAAAGATATCTATTCCTTCTGTCCCTCAAAGAGATATAAGTTCCCTCTTAGAAACTTATGCTCAAGCACTCCTTGTTGAGCCAGCAGAGTATTCAAAAAATCTATAAGTGTCTTTCTCCTGGACAGTTCCCTTGTCTCTGAAATCTAAATAGAGTTCTTCTTGTGCACTCTTTACACACTCTCTATGCCCTCCTGGTAGATCTTCACAGAACCCTTAGTGATTTTGTCTTCTCTATGTGCCCTCCTCTGCACAGTCTCACCTCCAGAGTATTTAGTAACTCTGAGGCTTCTCCTTTGAGTTTATGATTCCCTTGGTGTTCCCTCCTGGCACTTTCTTTTCTTGAATTCCACAGAACTTAGATGTGAACTATTTTCACTAGCTCACAAAGTCTTCAACACTCTGTCATGCAACCCCTCACATTAAGCCACAAAGAACCCAGACTAAAATCAAAGAAATCACAGTTAGCAAATTTTGTCTATCCCTGCAGATGGAACCTAACATTCATCTACAACATAAATGAACACACAAATGACATTCATCAAATACACATAAAACACATAGAATCATATGCAGGACAAATTGCTCTTTATATTAATCTGAATGTATTTTACAATGTTTACAAAATCTCAGACTGCAATAGAGTGTTAGCTCTCTCTTCTCTTCCTCTATTATAATATGTTCTATCCTTTTCTAATGAATTCTAGATACAAATATCTTTTACAAAAGAGGAGCTCCTCGATCCTTTCCCCCCAAGCTACCTACTCTCCTTAATTACATTGAATTACAATCAATGCCATCTAGCACAAATCAGATCTAGATATTCATCAACCTGTCAACCATTAAAGGTGACTTCATCTCCTACCTACACAAAGGCATCGGCATGGCTCTTCCATCCTTACAACATTTAATTACAATTTGAAATTTGAAAGTGAGGGCATAATGAGAGGGTTGTCTCCTCTCCCCTTCTTGAATGCACTTTGATGTGATATATAGCTAGTGCGTTGCTGGGTAGTAGCGATTTTCCTGCATCATACTCCACTACTACGAAAAATTCATGACCTCCTGCTCATGAGCTTCCCATCTCTGTTGAAATCCACCTAGATCCCAAACTCTCTTCTGGAGTTGTCCATGTTCTCCATTGTTGTTGTTTCTTCTTCCCTGTTGCTATGAAATGCTCCCTTCTTCTCAGCTTCTCCTTGTTGGTAGTTTCATGTGCTGACCTCAACATTAGCCTTCTGATTTCTTCTATCTCCCTGTCCAGCTATTCCAATGGATGGCTTTCTTTATGCAGTCTGCTCCGCTGCACTTCCTCCTCATTTTTGGGAATATCAACTTGATCCCCCTTGCGATTTTCTCCATATCTTGTGGCCTTAGCTTGCACCCTGTTGTAGACTTCAGTTCTGCAGTCTCATCACTGAGTTGCTGCTCAACTTCCTCCTCTAACATCTTGACTGTCAACTCTCCTTCTGGCATATCTCCAACTTCCTCCAGTTGCTCCTTGGGTTGGTATGCTCCATCTATCTCCAACCTGATCTGTTGGATGTGTTGACTTTTCACTATCACTCTTCTCTATAGGGATTCCAACTCTTCACACAGATCAACAAATTCTATGCTAACTTCTTCCTCCTCTTTTGTAGGCTTCAATGTTGTAGTCATCTCCTGTTCAGCTTCCTAGATGAAAATTTGGAGCAATTCTATTGAATGCTCTTCTCCTTCTGTTGGGGCAAACATCAGTGTCTTCTCCTTCTCTTCTTCCTTTATGATAGTCATTGTTGGCCTTCCTTCTTTTTTCATTGAATCTTCAACAAATTCTTTGGATTCAATTGCGTTGCTTTCTAGGAATATCTCAATTCCCCCAATGATCAGAATAGTCCTCTGATCCTCCTCTGTCAGCATTCCTTGTTGATATCAACTCTCATCTGATTTCATATTCTCTCCCTTGCCCACCTGGCAATCTAGGATTTATACCCTTCCCTCATGGAAGTCTATGCGATCCTCCAATGATCCCATCTCATTGCCCACCTAGAAATCTAAACTTTATCCACTGCTCACCTAGTAGGTTATGAGGTCTCTGCTTGATCTCTTCTCATTTCCCTCTAGGCAACCTACAATTTCCTCACTGCTCACCTGGCAATTTCTGAGACCCTTCTATGATCTCTTATCCTCATCATCACTGAGACTCTTCCCAGTTTTTGGCTCACAAATTTGAACCATCTCCTCTTCACCTCTAAGGCTTTCAACATACCTCATCCACACTCTCAATATACTTTGTTTTCCTCTGGCCAGCAATATTTTAACTGGCCACTTAACCTTCTTCTTCATGGGTCACTCATATACCAAATGTGCTTTAGCATCCTGTTGCATTTTAAATGCAAGATTATCCATTCATGCTCTTATATCACTGAGCTCTTGGTCTATCTCGGCCTTGCTTTTCTACTAGCAGTCTTCTCATGGACCACATTCATGGCCTTTAGTAGCCATCTTCTTCGTCTACCTTCCTTCCTTGCAAGTCTATTGTTCACTCTACAATCGATAGCATTCCCAGCTTCTACCTTTTCCTTTTCCTACGATCTAAAGAAAAATTCTAAGCTTTGATACCACTTGACACAGACTCCCTACCTCGTCAAGGTCCACTGACCTCCCAGTCAAGGATCACACTAATTCTCTAAGTTGAAGCGTCGCTTCGATTCCCTACTAGAATCCCACAAACAAATCCATAAGTCCTTGTACAAATCGGTCTGCGCAAAAAAGCACCACGAACAAGCTTCTCTCATGTGACCACAAGCTGTGACTACGAGCCTAAACAAAGGCGCATCATGATTTCATGTGTTGGGTCTCCGTTTGTGAGTCACCCCGACTCTCATGAACTTTGAAATCCCGAAAAGGGCCTAGCACTTTCTATCCTCGGCCTTACTCTCTTTCCATATGACCCCTCGCTATGAACTGGGGCCAAACCTCCAAGCACATCGCAATTTCATGTATAGGGAACTCCCGATGTGATACACCTTCGTTCTCCCGAGGTATGAACTCCCAATACTTCAGATCTAATGACCCAAATCCTTCCTCGGTCTAACGTCTCAGATCAAGTCACTAACTCAAATTTCACGGGTTCTTATAATTCTTCCCTTTGACTTCTTCGATTTGCAAGTCATCGAAATGTTGATCTGTTGCCACCTGTCCTCTAATGATGGATGGCCCCAATGGTTTTGAGACTTCAGGTTTTACAATATGCACTCTTATGTGAAACTCCAACAAGGTTAAACCTTGCGCACATTCCCTGGATCCAACAGTTGTTGGCCCATGCACTCCCGAATCCTACGACTGATATTTGTTTCCTCATGCGCACTCTTCTGGGTGTCTGGACGTGAGATTCAATGGTCCAGATTTCCTCCTCTGCAGTTGACCTAGTGGTTTTCGACACTCCTCCTCCTGAGCTTTGAATTTCTTCTTGACTTGGAAGATTTCCAATGTTTTAAAGGCCTCGACCTTTGATTCCTTTCCAATGAGCCCGGCTACTTGGGTCTCATCTACATTTTGAAAACGCTATCCCTCCTGAGATTTGGAAATGTAATTTATCCTTGGCCCTATGCACACTTGTGCTCTATGTGAAACTTTGTTCTACCTCTCCTGAGCTTGTCTATGGATTGGACCCCAAAGTTTCTTGGCCTTCTTCTTCTTTCCACAGGAACCTTATACGCAAAGGTACTATTCCTCTTGAGCTTACGAACCTGAAACTGTTTGCTTCCCTACACACTCCTTGTGCTCGAATGACCTTCAACTGGTTGTCTTCAACACTTTGTTTGAGTGTTGGCCTGGTGCACTCCTTGCACAGGTCTTCTTCTAAAGTGTTAAACAACTATGTCTCCTTGAGCTTCAACTGCTCGAACCTCAAAGGTATATGTCCCTTCTATCCCTCAAAGAGATATAAGTTCCCTCTTGGAAACTTATGCTCAAGCACTCCTTGTTGAGGCTGCAGAGTATTCAACAAATATGTAAGTGTCTTCCTCCTGGACACCTCCCTTATCTCTGAACTTGAAATAGAGTCCTTCTTTTGCACTCTTTTTTCTCACTCGATGCCCTCCTGACAGAGATTCACAGAACCCTCAGTGATTGTGTCTTCTCTCTGTGCCCTCCTCTACATAGTCTCACCTCCAAAGTATTCAATAACTTTGATGCTTCTCCTTTGAGTTTATGATTCCTCTGGTGCACCCTCCTGGAATGTTATTTCCTGAATTCCACATAACTCAGATGTGCACTCTTTGCACTGTCTCACAGAGTCTTCAACACTCTATCATGCAACCCCTTGCATTAAGCCACAAAGAACCCAGACTAAAATCAAAGAAATCACAGATAGAAAAGTATGTCTATCCCTACAGATGGAACCTAACATACATCTAAATCATAAATGAACACGCAAATGACATTCATCAAATACACATAAAACACATAGAATCATATGCAAGACAAACTGCTCTTTATATTAATCTAAATGTTTGTTACAATGTTTACAAAAGCTCAGACTGCAACAGAGTCTTGGTTCTTTCTTCTCTTCCTCTATTCTAATTTGTTCTAGCCGTGTTTAATTAATTATAGATACAAATATCTTTTACAAAAGAGGAGCTCCTCCATCCTTTCCCTCCAAACTACCTACTGTCCTTAATTACATTGAATTACAATCAATTCCATCTAGCCTTAATTGAATCTATATCTTCATCAACCTGTCAACCATTAAAGGTGACTTTATCTCTTGCCTACACAAAGGCATCAGTGTGGCTCTTCCAGCCTTACAACATTTAATTACAATTTGAAATTTGAAAGTGAGGGAAAAATGAGAGGGTTGTCACCTCTCCCCTTCTTGAATGTGCTTTGATGTGTTGTCTATATGGCGCGTTGTTGGGATGGAGTGATACTCCTGCATCATATGACAGACAAAGCCATAACAACGATAACAAGGATCGAGGACTAGTATTTAATGGAGCACGGTACCTATATAAGAATATATGGTGCAATGAAACCACCCCACCTGCTCCCTCGATTCATTCCTGACAAACTTATGATTCAAGAGGTAGCATATCAAACTATCATACATGGGGTCGGAGGAATTTTATACATATAAAAGAAATAAATTTGGCCTCCACTGCGTTTATACATCAACAACTATTTCTTTGAGAAAACCAAACAAGCTCAAACAGAAGTGGGCATCTTAATTTCCTACCACTTTGCAGAGGAAATATTTAGGAGGCACAACCCTAAGAATATCGTCAAAGAGCACTTCAATAGCATGAGGCTCTTGTATGAATACACCACTAAATGATAGGAAGAAGAGGAAGTGCACCAAAATGCCAGGACATATGACGAAGTAATTTTCAATAGTTGTAGCCAACCAAAGGGGAGGATTTTCGATGAAGAAACAACAAGAGAAGAGACTAGGAAAGAATAATAACAAGAGGAAGTTAGGATTTCTTCTCCCATATCTAGATAAAAAGCGTCAATAGATAAAAAGAGAAGGTGTTGAAAAAGAAGAACGACGCTAAAAAGAAACAAAAAATCGAAACTAAAAAAGAAAAGGCCAGAGCAGAAGATGAATCAAAAGCTAAAGTTGAGGTCGAAGAAAAATATGTTGAAGAAAAATAAAAGGAGATGGAAGAAGCAGTAAGAGTAGCATCAGAATTAACATAGAAGGCAACAAAAAAAGAAGCAGATAAATTTGTTGAAGAAGAAAGGAATAGGAAGAATGCATAGAATAGAAAGGATGACACACACCCAATGGACTTGGTTATCCCAGGAACATCCACCATAGGTACAGAATCATAGACAACAAGCAATGATTTAGGCCTCAGGCCCTAGGAGCCTTTTCAACCAGCATAAGTATTAGATATAAAAATCTTCACATACAATAGTAAAATTGGTATAATTGTGCAAGAAAGAGTTAAAAAGGTGCCAGTGACATAAGGAGACCCTATATCATTGGTTACTCAATTCCCTGTCATAGGAGATGTTAGGGAAGACCAAGTGGAAATAGGTAGGGTCAGTTCTGCATTTATGGATGCAACCATAGACAATATACAGAGGCTATGCCAGCAGAACAAAGAGAAGGAGGGAAGTATCATGGAGCTAGAAGAAAGACTTCAACAAGTAAATATCGATGAAAGAATCCTCCTCAACTTCAAGGATAGTGTTGAAAAGGATATAAATGACTTAGAAGGTTCCATTATTGACATGTACACTCATCCACACATGTTCGAAGATACAACTATCATGATCATTGACCAAAATAACTAGATACAAATGAAGTTAGCACACTACAACATTGTCCGTGAAGGTATAGTTGACATTGATACGTGGATAGAGGAAAATCTTGATGCACCTCCCAATTTATATAGGACATCAAAATACGAGAGAAATAATGATTTGTATACATTGGATCATTGCCAACAGATAGAATAAAGAGTTGATAGAGAATTAAATAAATCTATGGCAATTTGTTCCTAAATCTAGAAGGTTTCTCAGGAATTGATCATAAATGGTTGCCTCCCAAGGTTAGACAAACTTGGAAGAAACCTAGTAGCGGAAGAAATCATAAATGCAGTTCAGGAAATCACAAATTGAAGGTAGCAAATAATTGAAGAAACTACCTTTGTATCCACCGACCCTATTGATCAATATCTGCTACAACCAATAAAGTTTCATACGATGGTGCAAGATTTCATGAAAAAATTAGAAAATGATATGAGTGCCCTCAATGAAAGTATTTCCCTAAACAATGCAACATTAGAGAAACTAACATACCGAAGGATTGAATCACTCTACAACCAGTTGGAAGTTTGGACGGCCTACCTCAGAAGAAAAAGTTCATAAGAAAAGGACATGATAGCTTCTCTTTTTTTTGTCCTTTTCCTAACTACTCTTAATTTCGTCTTTTTCCACACACTTGTCATTAGAGAAGATGAACCACTTTGTAACTTCCTCTTCAAGAAGAAAATTAAGAGACACATGGGAGTTACTAAATTTTTGTATAAAATACGGTATAATTTCATTTGAAAGAGACGTTTTGGATTTTCAAGCATTATATAGACCTAAGAACTTTTTTGAGAACTTATAGATTGTTAATGAATATTGAGAAGCCCTCAAGGCTAGCAGATTATAGAAGGAATTATGTGTAGAAGTGGATCATATATTTGAACTACTTTAAGTGAAGATAATCACTATTTCTATGGACTATAAGAATGCTTGTTTGTTGTAGACTAATTATCATACAATCTTTGTCATCCTGCGGTTATTGATGTTTCTTTGAATATTTCAATGCCTTGAGATTTATGGGTTGTTATCGTATACCTTGTTGTGATGTAGATTAATTTGATTTTATACATTTGTATGCACTTGTCTCCAATCTTTCCCTTTTGTTACAACTAACTGTATAAAAGTTGTGTAGGACTTTGGTCACATTGATAACTCATCGATTACTCTAGTGTGCTAATATATAGGATAGGTTAGCATACATTAGTGATAGATTAGTCATATTTTCATACGTAGTATTCATCTACATATTTTCATTAGATTTAAAACATCCATCCACCTCATAGGTACGTCGAACAGTAACCGGTAAGAAAACCAAAAGACAACAACAAATGGAAGTCGGTCCAAATTATGGATGAGACACCTAATTTAAATGGTGTATAGTCTAGTTGGGACCGTATACCTAGGAGTACCCTTTACTGTTGTCGGGCAAATTTGAACCCGTCAATATGTGGGAAACACATTAAAGAGCATAGATGATTGTACAAGAATTAAAGAACGATCATAACAACGAAGTAGTGGAGACGCATAGCCATAAATGGAAATTGGTGATGAGACCATGACAGACTGCAAAGTTCTAGACCATGATCCACATAATAAGTTGAATTTATTGCAGAGTATGGAAAGAATTGAATGTGAAGTACAAGTTGGATTAGACTACAGGTTTGGGCATGAGGAATAGAAACAAATGGTGACAAGTGATAAAAGCAGTTGAAGGATCAATGGAAATAATTTATGGTCATTTAAATTTTCATAGAGAGCAGCTAGAAAAGAGAGCCGAGTGAACACAGAAAGAGTCGAATAAGTTAGTTTCCAAGCGAGAAGTTGTCAAGATAAATGGTACCACCAAAGATAGGAGAAGCTTCACCACAACCAAAGAAACAATGCACTAGGAATACATTAATACATGTGACTAAGGAAACACTGGGATCATCAACGTCAGGTTCAACCCTGGTTCAATATCCAAGGGATTATGTACCACTAAGGAAGCTGATAGAAAAGCAAGTAAAATTACAGAAAGAGTCAAAGTATGAGATCGCAAATCCAAAATATCCGCAAGGTATGATCATTGAGGAAGATATCCTTGGCACAATAGAAATCCTGAGGTATGCATACCATGACTTGAGATATGTGAAAAAGTTTCAAAAGGGGAAGACCCATCACTATTATTCATAGAAAAGACAAAGTAGAAAGCATTGATGGAAAGAATGAGGGACAAGTATGACACATTCAAAGGTGTGTGTGGTCTATATGTTGCAAGCATCAATGGTGATACATTCCAGTTCACGACGCAAGTGATTCCATGCAATTTATTGAGAAAATGTTGCAAGGATCAAGTACTAGCAGGAGTGATAGCGACAAATGAGCAGTGTGTCATAGGAGTTCAAATGAGCTGGGCAGTGTTCTTATTGAACCAGTTATTGATAGATTGCATGGAATCCCAAGACAAAGGTATGGAATTTCATTATTCTTGGATGTTAATACTGATAGCATTAGTGGCTTGGAGGGAGCCAGAGAACACTCAATTTTGGGGAGCTATGAAGAATCCATGTTTAATAGTGAGATATGTAAACTTGTGGCATACTATGCACAAGGAGAGGTAGCTAGATAAAAACATTATGTTCTATGTATACAAGGAAGTAATTCAGATGAGTATCCATAATACATCAATAACACTACCTCAAGTAGTAGAAGCATACAAGGGGATTGCAAGCTTCAAACCTAGAAGGCATCACATGTACATTTAGAAACAAAAGGACCCAGAGCAGCAGTGGCTAACATGCATATACAAGTTGAAAGAGGTTGACATGGTATAGGTCATAGAATATTGGGAGGACGAATGGAAAACCCTAGTATCATAAACATAGCATCCATAGAAACAACAACCAAAAATATAAGAAATAGGAGATTATGAAGAAGAAGAAGAATAGGAAGGATATGACGTAGGAGGAACATAGAAGATAGTACCACAACCGGGAGAGAAGTGGAAGGAACAAGATACGAAAAGATCATTACCACAATGAAAGAAGAGGAAATAAATCAAGCAAGTGGCCACCCAGGCACTGTCAGAGGATGACTTGGAAAATATTTTGGATCAACTGAAAGAAGTTAGTGAGGATTTTGAGTGAGCAGTGCAGAAGAAATAAGAAAGGCACTTGGACATGAAAACACATATTCTCGCACTGTGACAGATTTTGGAGACAACCATCTGCGACATTAAGAGAGTGGCGAGTGACGAAAATAGTAGCAGGAACTTTAGATTTCCCTATGAAAAAACTACAGGAGCATGCAAATATCCTTAGTCATATTGACTTGGTGCTATCACAATTGTTGATAGAAGTGCAACATGGTTTTTTTATGAGTGTGATTCAAGAACTACAATTACACAATATGTCAATGTTGATGGAGTTTACAAAGGAAGACATAGATAAGGATGTGATGAAAGAAAAATATGATCAAATTAGGATAGAGTAGGATGAGGCTACACAAAGGACAAAAAGAGTGAAACAAGCGGTCCAGAGGATTTATAATATTATTACATAAATTCCTAGGGAGGAATACACCTCATTATAAGAACAGGTGACAAATATCAATGAATACATTTAGGGCTTCCATGCAAATATTAATGATTTGGAAGCACGCCAGATGTTGAGAACTCCATCGAATGAAAGGGAGAAAAGGGAGAAGAAGGGGACATCAACCGTCGAGAACATCAAAATTCAAGAAGCAGAGTGTGCTAATTTAGAGAAAGAAAGCATGGGAGTATCGACTCAGCTGACAGAAGACATGGAGTTTCAGAAAATTGGGAAGAATCTACAGGGTACGCATGACAAGGCGCAAAATTTTAAGGAAGTAAAATAACATTACCACCAATAGAGATGATGACAGAAATGGAAGAGAATAGAAAATTGTATTCAGAGATGAATCGGATGAGGGAGCAATAGCAAGCTTGCGTGCAACATATTGAAACATTGCAGGAAGAATCCTACAAGGTAACAACAAAAGTAGTAGATGTGCAGGGTGTTGGTCACTGTAATTGCTTATTAACTAAACAATCAAGTGTTACATAAATTGTCAACCCAGGGAAGTCTGTTATTTAAAAGGTAATCACACACTGTATATGCTCAATCTCAAAAGCAATCTAGAGTTGTAGTAAAAGTACATTAATCACACCTTGCCTTGAAAAAACTGAAGTTCTACTTTGAATTATAGAAAAGAAACCTACCTATTGCAGAGTTCAAAGTTTAATGAAATACTTATCCGAAGAATCCTGGATTACATTAAGAAATAACAACCTAGGAAAGAAATCCTTCAAGATACTACAAAAGGAAATACCAACTATTCTGTAACAGAGAACATGACCCTATTTCCCAAGAAGGAATCTTCAGCACCTATTTCTGACTATCACACTTTCATGAACTCATTACTAATCAAAATGATTGACACATACTGAAGGTTAATTATCTCCTAACAGAGAACAGGACCCTATTCCCCAAGCATGAATTATATGAAAACAATGTAACAATCAGTAAAGCAGAGTTTCAGCAAAACAGAGTTCAGTAAAGTAGAGTTTCAACAAAACAGAATTTAATCAAGGCATGAACAAAAATAACACTAACACACTACAGAACTGATGGGTGAATCTTATGAAGAAGGTGGGCCCTCCCTTCTCACAAGATTCCCCAGAAACAAAAGAAACTAGGAAGGAATGCTCAGAATAATCTTTTATTCATCTGTCAATTGTATCATGTTACAATGTCTGAAGTAAGCACGTCCTTCTCTGTAATTTCTTTCTTAGCCAAGACGGATCCATCTAATGATGATTTCCCCTTATTTAAAGAGGAGAATCCCCTAGATACAATTAATCATCAGAATACATGTGCACATATGAATCATATTCTTAGTCAGATCTAATCTTCTATACTGGAATAGGATATCCTAGTCTCCCGTAATAGAATGCCATTACTAGTTGAAATGGTGTCAGGTGAGGTGTAGTTGTTGCGGCTGGTGTAACACTTCTTTATTTATATTCTTGATACTGTTGTTGTGTATTGTTTCAGCATTGCAAATCGTGGGCTGTTTCAACAACGGGATTTGCATTCTGACTGTTTTAGCAATGTGGTCTCAAGCAGCAGCGATGGTTAATTTTGGCTCAGGGTGCGGTTGTTGTGATCAGTGTAACATCTTCTTCTTCCTGTTGTGTGAATTTTTGTTTCAACATCGCAGACCACGGACTGTTTCAGCCACGGGGTTTACGTGCTTTTGACTGTTTCAGCAACGACCTTCAAACAACAACAATAATCTACAGTTCAAACTGTTTCAACACTTATACATTCTTAATCGATGGTTAAGTATGAGAGTAATGTAAAATTATATGTAAAACAAATTAAACATATAGCAAAGAGAAGAGACGTTATATACCTTTGGAAATATAGGGTAAGGTGATAATGTAAGCTTAAATGTAAGTGGAAAAAGGATGTAATGGTAGCAAAAAGTGTGAACAAAAAGGTACATTATAGGGTCCTAACATCCCCCCCAACTTAAAAGGTTGCATGTCCTCAGGCAACTTCAATCTGAATCAGAATCTGAATACCGACTCTGAGCGTGCACATTACTTAAGTAGTAGTTGTGGAAAGTGTTGTCTGTTGGAGCTCTAAATCCTTGAACGCGTTGTAGCCTTTGCCAAGCTGTTGTTTCAGCCTTCTTGGGAAACTTATGATGAACTTGATATTTCTCTGTTGGCATCCATAGAATAGGAAAATGAAACTGATAACCTGGTTCAGAATCATCGCTAAGGATATGAACGGTAGGAGTGGATGATTTTGGTAATATGTGGGGCGGACTTGGTATGGTGGGGAGGTTAATTGGATTAATTGGGTCTGTAGGCAGACTGTTAGGTACTTCCAGAGGATCTGAAGGGTTTTGTGGTTGCTGATCCTGAAGATTGTCAGGATGTTCAACAACTTCTTGGGGGTCTATGGGTGGGTTGTTTAGGAGAGGATTTTGTTGGGAAAAACCCTTTTGGATGAGTAGTTGAGAGAGACGGTGATGGGTGAGGAAAAGGGTGGGATTTTTAGCCTTTTTATAGTAATGTGACATATTTCTAAGACATCCGAACAGATAGTAGGGAATATTCACCAATCTAGCATGTCGTAAATGAGACAACAAGACAAAATCGTACTGGTAGACTACCTGGTATCGGTCGTCATAGGTAAGGTAGTGCTTGACAAACTCTGCAACTTTCGGCCAAGGAGGCGACAACGAGCTAAGTCGAACGCCTTGGCCTTTAGGCTCAATTTGTTCCCCTGGCAAGAGGAAATCCTGTTGGGCATTAAGGATGATGTGTTTGCAGATGAACCAATGAATGCCAATGATAGGGAGAACTGAAACCTGTGTTATATCCTTCCTCTGTAACTGGAATCAGAACCCCTTGAACAATGGAATAATCTTGCTGAAGATTTCGAGCAAATTGAAGAACCTGTTGTTGATCAAATCCTTGGAGCCTCTGAAAATAACCCAGCCATCCTGCCTGTAGAAAAAATTGATAGACTTCTAGATATAGTTCTAAGAGGGTTGTCATGGTGGGTTCGTACCATATAACAGGGCCTCCCATAGCTAACAACTTAGTAAAATGCACCGTCAGAGAGTCAAGTAACCGCTTCTGAGAAAAGTAAGTTTTTTGGGTGAAGGCATGCAAATGGTGGTGAAACAAACGAAAGGATGGTAAAAAAAATAATGACGGTGGTCGGTTCATGTGAAATGTTGGTATAAGATTTCGATATCCCCCCCCCCTCAAGTACGGCTAAAATAATGATTTTACATGAGTGATAATAATGAGTTGGGATCTTCTCATTAACCATAGTCCAATTGTATTTACATATAAAGTTTACATACCTCATATTTACCTTTGATTCGTACTTCAAACAAAATATAGTGCCTGTCCATAATAGTTTTGCAGTAGCCATGGGGGAGACTTTTGATTTGTTAGAGAAATTGTATCAAGGATTTGTTTAGTGGAAGGACAAAATGTAGTATGAGAGTGAAAGAGCTTATTGACAGGGAGTGTTGAAAAGTTGGTGTTTCAGCAACAGGGAAAGAATAGAGAAATGTTTGTTGAAGAGTGATGTTGCAAAATACTGCTGAGGAAGTTGTGTTTCAACAGTGGCGACATGTTGCTGAGTAGTGGTGTTTCAGCAATGGAGAAAAAGGCAAAAAAAAATTGTTGAACAGTGGTGTTTCAGTAATGGGGAAAAAGGCGAGAAATTGCAGAACGGTGGTGTTTCGGCAATGGGGGAAAAGGCGAAAAATTCTTGAACAGTGGTGTTTCAGCAATGGGGAAAAAGGGTGAAAGATTGCAGAATGATGGTGTTTCGGCAATGGGGGAAAAGGCGAAAAATTGTTGAACATTGTTGTTTTAGCAATGGGGGAAGAGGCGAAAAATTGATGAACAGTGGTGTTTCAGCAATGGGGAAAAAGGGGAGTAGTGTTTCACAAGATGAAGTTTGTCTCTTCTTGAAGTAAGATCATCCTTTCTTTGTAGGCCTTTTCTTTGATCGAGAATCTGCAAAAATCAATTTTAACATGCCATTCCTTGACAGGGATTATTAGTAAAAGAAATCTAATCTAATACTAAAGGAATTAAATTCAAAAGAATTAATTGCAATGAGGCGTAGGAGGCCCCTCTAAAAAGAGGTAATGAGAATCTTTCACACATGTGGCCTTAAAATCTTCTTTGGAAATAGGGCGCTGGTACAGACGAAGCCGATGACCATTCACAAGTAACGGTGTTTTAGAGTCATCGATTTTGAGGAGCCTTACTGTTCCATTGGGGAAAACAGTGTCCACTTCATAAGGTCCAAGCCATCTTGTACATAGTTTCCCTTGAAATTATTTAAACCGAGAATCATACAGTAAGGCCCAATTACCTTTTTGGAATTTCTTATGCTTGATAGTTTTTTCATGCCATTTTGATCTTTGTTGTTGAATCATAGTTGTCTGATGAATGGCATCTAGTCTTTTTTCATCCAATTCATTAAGCTGCTACAACCTGACTGTCTGTGCATCGGTCAAATCAAGGTTGACAACTAAAGCAGTCCTTATGGTTTTGATTTAAAATTCCATATGAAAGACGACACTTTTTCCATAAACTAATTCATAGGGAGAGAATCCTGTAGTATTTCTCCAGGTAGTTCTATAGGCCCATAATGCTTCAGGGAGCCTGTGAGACCAGTCCTTTCTGTTTTCCTTCACTGTTTTTGTCAGAATGGCTTCTATTACTTTATTTTTTCTTTCCACTTGTCCATTGTCTTGGGGGTGGTATGGTGTAGTCATTCTATGTTGAATATGATATTTTTGAAGGGTGGCTTTAAAACTGTGAGAAGTGAAAGGAGGTCCCCCATCTGTAACTAATTCTCTAGGCACTCCAAATCTGATAAAGATGTCTTCAAATAGGAAATCTAGAACTACTTCTTCAATCACTCTATGGAGTGCTTTAGCTTCCACCCATTTGGTCATATAATCTGTGCAGACCACTATATAAACTTTTTGATTGGATGGGGGGTTGATGGGTCCTATAAAGTCTAAGGCCCATCTTTTAAATAGTTTGAGTACTACCTGGGGATTTAATGGCATTTCATCTCTATGATTAGGTTGGACCATTCTTTGACAGCTATCACAGGCCCGAACATATTTCTTTGCGTCTTTAAAAAGTGAGGGCCAATAATACCCCATCCTAAGAATTTTATGTGTTGTTCTTTTATCAACAAAATTCCCTCCACGAGGGCCATCATGATAAGATTTTAGTAAGTCATAAATCTCATCTTCTCTAATGCACCTTCGGATTTCTTGATCAAGTCCTATGTGAAAAAGACACCCACTTATCCAGCTATACCGAGCACTTTGTTGAATGATTCTTCTTTTCTCCCGGTGGGATAGGTGTGGTGGTAACTTCCCTGCAACCAAGTAGTTAGCGATGTCTACATACCATGCTGAGTGAGAAGATACTGCAAATAGATATTCATTAGGAAAGGAATCATCTACTGGGGTATTATCATTAGGTGTTAACCGAGAAAGGAAATCAGCAACTACATTTTCTTTTCCTGGTCTATCTACAATTGTAATATCAAATTCTTGTAATAGTAGTAACCATCTGGTGACTCAAGCATTTGTGATAGATTTTTTCATTATATACTTGATAGCTGAGTGATCAGTATGGACAAGAGTAGAGTAGCCAGTGATGTAATGTTGAAATTTATTGATAGCATAGATAACTGCTAAGAATTCATTTTCTGTAACTGTATAGTTAAGTTCAGCAGGAGTCATATTCTTGCTAATGAACTAAATAGCATAAGGGAGATGATTTTATTCTTTCCCCAAGACAGCTCTTATTGCAGTATTTGAAGCATCAGAGGATATATGAAAGGGAAGTGTCCAATCATGTCCTCTTAGAATAGGGGTTGTAGATAACTGATATTTAAGTGTATTAAATGCTCCCTGGCAAGGGTTAGTCCACTTGAATTCGGCATTTTTCATTAGTAACACAAATAGAGGAGAAGCTATTTTGGAAAAAAAATTGATAAATCTT
>ML776655.1:120695-156662 GCA_009831015.1 Picea engelmannii | reverse complement strand
AGTTCATTCTTCCTGTGCTTGTCTGAGAAAAGGGGTTGAGATTTTGGGTAGAAGGTAAAAGGTTAAATCTGAAGGGTCATGATCTGCATATAGGCTTAGAACCCTAGCTTATTAGTCCGTAGGGTAAAATACCCAACAACAGTACCCCTCTTCCATAGAGCCCTCTAGATTTTCCCTTTGTCAAACAAGCCCTTTCAATTATTTCATGTACCTCTCTAGGAGGAACATTCAATGACGTGAGAGTACCCCAGCTAGTTCAACCTCATTAGGTAGGTGAATTAAAAGATGGAATTGCAAGTCCATAAAACTCATGGATAGTTCCTTCTCAAACATACAAACAATATCAATTATCTCTCGACACCACCATCGAATGTTATCCATATGAATCTCCCTTTCTATGATCCAATGTACAAATGTAGATAATTTCGATATGGCACATCACAAGTATTGGGGGAAGTCATGATTCACACAACCACACATGAGCAAAGGATAACGACACTAGAAATTAGACACACACATCAATAATTTCCATAAAATTGTGAGTTCATAGTATAATTTTACTGATGTCAATATAGAAGAAGAATCATATATTCAACTTACATACCCTTAGAAGGTTCATATGGTCATTCGATTTCAACCCTGACAAATTCCCTTCTATAGTGAAGCAATGTCGTAGAGTGAACCCATATAAAAAAGGTTCCTTCACACCCAATATAACATCCTTCACCATAGAGAGATCATGTTTCTTCAAAATCCATGGGACATCACCTTCTTTAAAATAACAAGAGGGACCAACCTCTCCTCTAGTTTATTTTATTGTCCAATGTATCTTTTTAGTATTTGAAGTAATAAGATCTCTCCTAGCAACTAATGTGTCACTTTTGTTCGATGATATGTGTCTCCATAAAGAAGATGAAACATTTTTTAATATATGCATGGGATCTAGTAAGTGGCCAATATTAAGATGCTCCCAATATGGAAGTTCATAAAACAAAGATTTTCTATTTATCCCAATGGTGATTTTCTCAACATAGGTGTCAAAAAAGTAAGGATCATAGAAACATAGGTTTCCCATTTGAATGAAAAAATTCTACCATTTCCATCTCCTTCTCCATGTCATATTCCCTAATCAAATCTTTTGGTGTCATTATTTCAGGTCTGTGAGTTCTCTCTAGTTTACCATTGAAAGTAGATCCAACTCTTCTATAAGGGTGGTATTCTGGGAGGAATACCCTCGAACAATCATACACCGGATTTCGTAGGTGTTTGGACCACCTAGCCTTTACAGAAGGTCCACAACATTTACATCCTTGATACCCTTTTGTTACAATACTTGTGATGTTATCATATATAGATCATGTTAGTGTCAAAAATATAGTTGCACCAAATGAAGTATGCAAAATAACATTACAGATATAAACAAATAAATCAACATGCTTACCAGAGAAAACTCCTAGTCCTAGATAATTGTGCATGGTGTACGCACATATTCCATACAACGTAAAAGACCTCTCTATTGGGATGGATCTTGATACATCATATACATGTATCCCTTCCCATAATTTATTAAATTCATCAATAAGTGGTTGGAGGTACACATCCATTCTCTTCTCTACCTAGGACTAAAAGATCCATCATAATATGCTCATTCTTCATAGACAACCATGGGGGGACATTGTTATTAATCACTACCACTAGCCAAATAGAATAGTTGGTGTTTTGGAGGGAATATAGGTTAACTCCATCCATAGATATGCTTAATCATAGGATCCTTACTTCATCCTTGAATTTTTCGGGCCATGTATCCTCTATATGCTTCATGGATATATTGAATCTGTTGGGATTCACATAACTCTTGGCTCACTTCTATGTGAGGTATGCCACCCCTACAACATGGCTAATTATTTGCAATGAAAGATCATTTTAATCCTTGGAATTATAGGCATGTGCCTCAATATCTTATGAGGAGGACCACATTCCTTACCCCTTTTTTTTATTCATGGTACATAACATGCCCACATTCTACACATATCTCCTTGTATGCATATCCATTTTTTTATAGAATACAATCATTGGTATATGTGTGGTATGATATGTACTCAAAACCCAACATTTTTATCATTTTATTTGCATCTATACAGCTATCATGCAAGACATTATCACTCAAGTGTACCTTATCTTTGAGTAACATGCAATTAGTGGAAAATAGAAATGTACATTATCATTAAGAATGAATAAAATAAACCATTTTATTCCTTCATTGTGTGACAAGATTCCTTAAATAATTAGGGGAATTAATGGTTAGTTACCTCAAAAGTGTCGAGAAACACATGTCTAACATACCATACATTCCTTTCAAGTTGTAGAGTAAAATTGTTGTCCCTAGCTAGGTAGACCTTCACCCCTATACTCGACCAAAGAGAGGGTTAGTGGAAGTAGATATCAAGGTTTCGAAGAAGGTATCTATGACATCAGTGTCATCCCCTAGTTCAATTTTTTGGAATGCATTTAACAGTATCCCTCCATGGCTTGCATATCCCACAAGAAATCATTCATACCATCCCCTATATTATTGCCTTCATCCCCAACATGTGAAGAACTAGTGTTATTGTAGAGGTTTTGAATTGGTGACTCAGTGTGTAGTGGGAATTGAATAGGTGGTTGTTTCAACCATTCTCGATATGCTTCCTCTCCAAGATATTTTTGTTTAGTAGAAAGCTCACAAATTGAAATCGTAGTGGGGTGCAATGGTAGATGGTGGATAGGTCGTTCGTCATCATAATCCTAATTGTAAAAATATTTACCATTACATCAATGATATTAGTAACATACTATATTTTATATGTTCAAACATTATACCAGACACTTATTAGAAGCATGGACATTTTTTTACCAATAATAAACATGCAACAAACCACTTTATAAAACAAATGTTGAATTAAGCAATACATTTACATTAGTTCCATTGAAAATACAATTACTCAATCATCTTTTTATTACCCCCTACGGGGTTGTCTACCTAAAAGAGATCAAATTCACGGTGTAATATTGTTGATCTAGATTGGTTGTTGGAAGATGGCATGTTAGGATTGGTAGGGTAAAGCAGATGTCCATTTTCATCAAACATCTACTTGCGGTATCTTTCTCTTCACAAGAGCTTGAGAAATTTTGGGACTACTGGAATATCTTGAGCATCTTAACACAATATTGAATCTTGATCCTGAAAAATTCAATGAACAATTATTTACTTGCACCTGCATACATAACATAAATTCAATGAGATAAATGAATTATCAATAAAATATAGACATACTACAATCGACATGAGAGAACTTGAAGGACTTCCAATGATATGGAATGAGATGGAACCTGAAGAATTGGCCATTTTATATTATAATTACTTTTTTCCTACATTTGAGCCAAAACCATCACCTTGGGAAGCATAGAAAAATCTAACTTCAAACATAATGTTGAATAACTTTTATAACTTAATGGTGTTCTTCATCATATAAAGACGCATCGATGCATATTTATAAACCAAATGCACCGGTGCATTCAGTTGAGAGAAGCATCGAAGATTGACCTCTGATATTACCTCCACAAACAAAAACCTCCACAAAATTCAAATGCGGATATTTTCATTTTGCAAAATAATCAATTTTACGGTGTGTTATTACTTACACATTGCACCAATGTGTTTCTAACTATATAGTCCACAATTTGAAGCAAGTTATAAAAATAATGTGCACTAACTATCAATGCATATAAATTTATTACGAAAATAAATCAGTGCATTATATGTATACATCGCATTGGTGCACTACTCACTATATAGCACACCGAAAATGTAAGTTTCAAAAAGAAAAAGAAAAAAAAAAAGCATGTGTGTTTATCATCAATGCATCGAAATATACAACGAAAAAAATGAGCATGAATTTCATTTTTTGTGTTTATAAAGAAAAACCCTATTCATTCTTTTATTTCTTTGTTAAAATTTAGAAGGGAGATCTGTGCAACAGAGATTTATCAGCAAATACTTCGGAGTGGGTGGATTTTTTTTGAAGAGACAAATTCGAGGTGGATTGTTATAGATCACACATAAATATGTAGAGGAAAAATTTTAGGTATATGATTTCATTCTATTAATCATATTAATCTTTCTCCTATTTGATTCAAACAATTTTTAGTGCATTCCTAAACAAGAAAAAGGGTTTCATTGTTCCCTTAAGTATTGGAATCGCTAATTTTCTCACTATTTTTTTTCTTTCTCTTTTTATATTTCACAACAAGAATTTTTTTAAGAAAAATATTTATATAGGGTTTGTTTATTTATATATGGGTGTTTCCTATCCATTGCAATGAAACCACTCATTGCATTGGATCCCAAATCGTCATGTTGCTGTCAGTTTTTTTTTAAACGCCTTCACAGTTAATGATGTGCTTTGTACATAGTAAGACCACCCGTGCATATTTGTATGTCAACAACACCACTTAATTTAAAATATAAATACTATTTTTTTTTCTAATTCGTGGTCGGTGGTGCACATTGTACCTATATAAGCACTAAAGCACATTTTTTCACAAAGAGCACAATTGAGTTTAAAATGGAAATAATATTGTTTTTATATGGAAACTGCCATGTCTTAAATTTGTTCACAAGTTGACGGTGCATAATAAACAATACTTAGGAAGTCGTTCTTTTCTTAATTCATAAAGCACCGGTTGAATACAAAAAAGTGTAAAACATTTTCAATTTATCAATGACACTATTATATTTTACCGGTGTGTATATATATGGTTGATGCATCAGTGCATATAAATATGGTTGACGCCTCGGTGCATATTCGATTACTAAATTCACTGGGCTCTTATTTTTTAAAATGTTACGTAATTTTTATATCCAATGATTACTAGTTTTTTTTTAGGGAGATTTTGAAAATTCCAATGGACCAACATGGGGAAAACCAAGACATGCCAGTAGGGATGTCCAAAAAAGTGTAAAACAATATGGTAAAATAAATGAACAAAATTGTGTCGCAAGAGGAGCAATTCCAACTACAATGTGCATCAGAGGTATGTAATCATTTATTTATTATTTTATGTACATCGAATTTAATTATCACATGAAACACTAATTTTCAATTGTTTTGTTGTAGAAAAGAAAAAAAATAGAACCCATTCAACACATAAGATGGGACAAAGAGAAATAAAAAGGTTGATCACAAACTTTCTGAGTATTTACATTTTCATCCTTACTTAGTATTTCATGTTTGTTGTGATATTTATATTTAAATAATTAATTTACACTTGTCCATGGATGTCTTCTAATAGGTGCTAACATACAAAGAGGATTCAACCCATGAATTGATAAACATTTTGTTAAGTATGGGTTGTGAGTATCTGTTGAAGTATGAAAGTTTAATTGAACAATTTGTAAGTAGTTATGTTGTTTAACTTCCCTTGTTGTATCATTAATGAAACAAAAAGAAAACTTTATGTTGATTATATCGACTGTGATTTCTCATGTCGTATTAAATATTGAAGGGAGTTTTGATCCATGCTTGCATGCATCCTTCTTAACATTGGGGAGTTTAGACCCAGGGTTCATCAAGAATTGTTCAACAAAAAACCCAGAGAACTGGCATATCAATCCTCGTCCAAGGCTGAGGAAGGTCTCACCCAATATGCATATAGGATCATAGATACCATAAGGTCTTGTGACATACATGAAGGATAAACACACGAAGAGTCATCAATATTGGCAGATCCGTGTAGCTCATAATTGACAAATTCCTATGACTAATAATTAAAACAATACACATACATATTCAAATCATAGATCTGATAGACACATAATGGATCATAAATGCCGCATATTACTGGAACCATTTCATCGTATCAAATATATACATGCACAAGATAGATACATATGACAACCACATAAATTCATATCTTCTCTATACAAATCCTCAGAATTACTGCACAATGTGCCTTTGCTCAAAACTCAAACATACAAGAGACATAGATATACATTCAAAGAATTAAAAACTTACAACATGCTCAGAGTGAGCTCGATATTGAAGACTCAATGAATCTCTTTTCCTCCAGATCTAACTAGTCTAACTAGTTAGCCCTATTTCTAATATTATTGCTTCCTTTTATAGATTTCTCTGCTAGGGATATTTATCTCTTTATGCTCTTCTCCACTTGTTTTTTGGACAAAACTTCCTCACATGCTTATGTTTTCTTCTATTGCTCCATATAGTATTTCTGTATCAATGGGAATATTAACTTCCTGGCTAGCTCATCCTCTGGCCGTCCTACATCCTCGTATACATGTTGTTGGTAGTAACAATCTGGGGAGATTTCTCGATGATTATTTTATTGATTCCAACATACGTCTTCTTGATTTTTGTTGCAACTAACAAAACTTAGACTAACTTGCACTTGGCAGAATTTAAGCTTGGTGCACAACTGAAAAATCTTGGTCCGACATGCACTATATGTTATTCCTCTTGCATTTCCTTAGATTCATGAAAAACTATGGAATGAGTGTGCACAACTTTGTTTGTCCTCTCGCATAAAACGAAACCCAAAAATTTGGGTGCCAACAGGCCCCCACAACTATTATCTGGCTCATTCTAGATCCAATTGTTGTAAATTCTGAAGGAGTACAGTTGGAGTAAGAGAAAATCATCGTTCATTAAAACAATTTGTGCTAACATCCAGGCCTGAGTAAGAGAAAATCATCAATGAAAACGGTAGTTGCAACTCGACTCAGGTTCGTGATGACTGACGCTGGTCGCATGGTCAATTATGGATTTGGAGTGCATGAGGATAGATTCTTCGTTCAGAACCTTCATTGGTGTCTATGGAGGGGAATAAGGGATCTATTTAAGGCCCATGATCAAACACCGAGCACTGGAGATAATTGAGGCTCCATCAAGAGAGATTATCATTCTCTTCTTATCTTTTTATTCTAGGATGGCCAGGACGATCTAGTATCTTTGGTCATTCCACTGGAGGAGGTATGTGGATCTATGGAAAGATGTGAGAGGAGGGAGGCTGACTATGGGTTTATTTATATACGCATGCCCCACGTTCGCTAATATACGAGGTGGATCTATGATGAAAGAGGAGGCCCCTCCATATCAACAAAGGGGGTGATGCATGTAAATTGTTGGGCATAGAGGCCCTCCCTATTAGAAAAGGGGATGATGCATGGTGATACTTAATAGTGGGGAAGTGGGCCATTAAATAGAGTAGAGGTTCTTACTGATAGTTATTGATACAGTTTTAAGATACAGAAGAACCATAGTGTGGGAACTGAAGGGGGTTGGTCGGGTGGGGAAGCGCACGTCCTAGGATGTCTATGAAATTGGGCCATGATACAAGAAATGAATGAGAGGAACATGAACTGATAGAAATGAATGGGGGGATGTAGAAACTATGGGTGAAGGGAAACAAAAAGTGGAAATGAGATGTGGATAATTTCTCCAAAGAGTTCATAGGAAGTCAGGTATTTATATTATGGAGGTGGGGGGGAAGGGGGTCAACCAGATAGGGTCCGTCAAAATATTTAGAATATTGTGGCAGAGTGTGGCAGCAGGAAAAATCCCAATGTAAGGCATATCTAAGGATATGCCTTACTGAAAGGGGCATCATAATAGACTTCGTACCCATATCTTGGGGAATCTATTGAAAGTAGATTTCCTTTCCCTTTTGATGAGTTGATCCACTAGGAAACCCCTATGAGACTCACGTGAATTGGCCATCAGAGCCCAGACTTTGTACTTGTGTTATAGGGTTGACCATGCTTACATATTCTGGGGACACGGAAATACTTTCTAGATATAACTTTCGCTTGTGTGAATGAATTTGGATGGCAGTTGGTTAATAGGCTTGGAACATAAAACTTATCGCTAAGTGGTGAATTTGATCATTGCGTTTAATGTGGAATTGGGTTAATCGTCCTCCTGTTAGTGGACCGTCTAATTCTCTATTACTGAATATTCCTAGAAATGCATTTCATATTGATCAATATGATCCAGTGACCTCTTTTGAAATCTATTGTCGTCGGTAGCTCATACTTAGTAACAATAGTGTGGACATTGTTGCACATGTGCGAGTCTTATTTATTAGGGGCATCATGCATGTTTTATGCACACCCTGGATTGATTTTCCTTTTTAGGTTATTTGATTGTAGCATCCCCTGGTGGATCACAACGTGGCCCCATACTAATTCCTTCGATTAGCTACCACCTCGGGGGCTCAACATTAGGTCCTTATGATTCTTGCAGTATCCATTGATGAAGGAGCTCATCAATGCTTGTATCTATCTTGCCTGCTTGCTCCATGGAGTTGGGGGAAAACTATGGGCTTTCTCTGAATGATTCTTTGAGGTTTATGAATTTGGCATTTATTTCTAGAGTAGGTGCAGGTGGTTTCCATGTTAGTTCAACAAAAAAAAATTGGATTGTTGGTATAGGGGGTAGGTGTGGGAGAGCGAGTTTTACAGTGTGCCCTACATTGTTTCTTAGATAACCATCCTCTCATGCAAAGATATGTGATGTGAGGTACAGTTTCCCTAATTCTAATTTTTTCACACATATTTGCTTCCATTGTTACCCATTCTCGGTAAGGTTGGTGGTGCACATCCCACCACCATGCAGGAATTTCTATAAGCATCGTGTAAAGTATGTGAGGACTCTAGTACTTGGGAATGTGTTGTATCCATGCAATAAAAGTGTCCATCGGTTTTGATCCATCATACCGATATGAGCCAAATTATTCATCACGCTCCTTTACAAACATATGTGTGCATATCCGTGTTGACACCTCGTATAGCTTGTTCTATCTCCAATCCATAGCATCCTCTAAATCCATGTCATAAGACTTGACACTCCTCCATCTTAATTCTCCATCTACAGTGGGGTTGATTTAGTCCTCCTTGTTCCCTATGATCTTATAAATATTTTCAATGACTGAGCTCCATGCATCCTCTTCCATGGGCTCATTGTACCAGTCGCCCTCATATGGATCTAATGGAACAACCATTCACAAGGTGTTTGTTTCAAAGGACATCTGCCTCTTCTTCAATTTTAACATCGCGTTATTATAAAGGCCCAATCAATATTCAATAATGCACGATATGGATTAGATTCATCCATAATCTTGATGACCTCAAAGTCGTCCTTTTTTTTCACTCCTTCTATGTTGACTTGTACTTTCTCCAGATGGCCTATTGGGTAGATCTTGTATTGATTGGGCAATCATATTTGGATGGTTGACTAGATGAAATTAGGCTTACCCATCACCTCCCAATATTTCTTCAGTAAAATATTCACATCAGAACCCAAATCTAACATGACTCCATCCATGTCGTAATCACCAAGCTCTGTTGTCATCTTAAATTCTCGTCCAATGCACTTTTATTTGTTGACCTGACACACATCTCTCTCTTGCAGCGGAGAGGATAAGGTAGCCTCCACTCCTTGTTCTTTCATGCAAGTAGGTAACATCTAAGTTAAATTACTTGCATCTTCGCGATCATTCAACAACCACAAACAACAACGCAAGAAAGAATTGATTTGGTCATCAGATTCTTCCTTGTGACACAGTTCATGTAAAATTTATGTGTGTGTTTCATGTTGTAATTCCTCCTGGTGTTGTTCTTCGTATTCCTTCTTCTCAGTGTGTCACGGCTCATTCTATCTATGAGCTTCCTCTATCGATCATTACGTCACACACTAGACTTATTTACACATGTGAGCCTCCTCCAATGATATTTGTGTCGCATGTTGCAATTCCTCACGCGCGCGAGATTCTTCCAATGAAATTTGCATTGCCTGTTGTACCTCTTCACATATCTGAGCCTCTTCCAGTGAATTTTGTGTCACATTCTACACGTATTCTTGTATCTAAGCCTCCTCGAGAGACATTTGAGTCACACATTGCAACTCCCCATGCACTCTTTCTTCTTCCAGCTCTCTTTGTGCATTGTGCAAAAACTGCTTCTGCTAAGCATATCAAATTTTGGAGGGGGCTAAGGTTCCTTCCTTTTCTTTCAATCTGGATTTTGACCTGAGCCTTCACCATGCTTGAATTTTTCTCATGTCTTCACCCCTCCGCGAGTTACTACCCAGATGTCAGCCTCCCCGTTCTTATTCGTGTTCTTGTATGGATTATTATGAACCTTGTTAAAGTTTCCCTTCTTGTCCTCCCACTTCTTTAGTAAGTTGAGACAGTCTTTGGTGGCATTCTCATGACTATAACAATATGCAAATATAACACATGGTTTGGTACAATGGCGTGAGACATGGCTAATATCACCACAATTAAAACATGTGGGGGGTCTACCTACCCCTCCACCATATCCTCAATCATGACCACACCCATATCCACCTCAGGGACCTCCTTGTTATCCAACTCTTTCCAGGCCACTGTGCTCACCACCTTTATGCCCCTTCTGTACCTAGAATGCAGCGCATGTATTATATTTCAATAACTGGAGGGATTGGCAGCTATTGACATCATTCCCAATGGATTTACATAACTTGAAGAATGGAGTTTGAGTCATCTTCTGGTACTTATACAAGGTTGGGAAGTGGGGTGGAGCATGTCCCCACTATCTTCATATTACACACCATTTTGTCTACCCATATGGAAATGGACTTGACGCACCTACCGCAACATAATTTAGAAGGACAAGGCACTCGTCTCTATGATTCCCCTTAGAGAGATAGGTGGTACACCATATGTTCTCACACATGACTTTATTCTTCACCATATCTTGCATTTTCATTTTCAGGTTGGCCAGTTGTGACTAAACATGCACCAACCCGATCGATGTCTCTGCACCTCTAGGTGCATCTTCCAAGTGCATCAAGATTTTGATTGCCTCTACCTGAGTCGTCACCTTTTGTTGGGTGAGAAAGACTCAAATATGGGGAAGTAACCCCACAATAAACCATTCTTGGTGTTGCACATCTTGGATTTGGAACATCATCCTATCCAACAATATTTTAAATTGTTGGTCATACTCCCAGACAGTTTCTCCTTTCTTTTGCTTGATTTATTTTATCTTTGTAATGCATTCGGATTCTAACTTGGGCTTCTGGAACTCCCTAAGTAGATCTTGCTTAATTGAATCTAGTGACCTTTCATATCCACTTGGTGTGGTAGCCTTATACTTCATATAGAATGTCAAGGCTCTGTCCTTGAACATGGTCTCCAACTGCATGATTTTGGTTTCTTCATCTTTAATTCTTTTTACAAACTAGATTGCTTCACATGTAAACCAATGTTTCTCTCCAGCATCCTTACTCGTTCCATGGAACATAGATAGCCTCAATGTATTGTCGTGATTCTCCATCTTCAAACTCGACCTAGTTCTTCTTCTTGGACTGCTAGGGGATTGAATTTTCCACACCACTATTGCTTGGGGTAAAGTATTGTTGACGTCACCTTCTTATTCCATCTCCCAATAGTGCACTATTTTTTTGCACATAATCCTCTCCTTTTATCAACAAAACATTGTTATGTTCTTCATCTTATTCTAAGGTTGTGACACTCTGCAATAGCCAAGGGGTGAAAACTTCATCACCTAGGTCCATACTAGCATCATTATTGGTATCCCTAATGGACATCATCTCCTATATACCATGCCTCTCTATGGGCCTATCCTCGTATGTGATCCACTTTGGAACAACATACTCTTTTACACTACCACCTGATGCGGTTTATTTTCTCTTCATCTTGGACCTGACCCCTCATCGTGTGACCTTGTTTGATTCTTTTCCACCTTTTTCTTCCACTCTTTGTCTTATCACAACTCTTCTTTTGTACATCTTGACTCTTTTTCTCCTCTGCTCTTCTGGGTCCATTCCATACCTCACCTCATCTCAACAATTTCTGGATCCTCCTTAATAGGTCCATCTTATCTCTTTTATGAAGTTCCCCTGTCTTTTCAACCCCCCCCCCCCCCCCCCATGCTAGGGGATTTTACTCAACCACTCGATCAGGATCCATGCGCATCAACCCCTTCTCAATGAATAACAGTTTTTTCCAAAGTGGAATTTATTCCATCATCTTCCTTTTAGGTCTTTCTACAACCTTTATTTTATCCTCGTTGAGCGAGTTGGTGTATTCCATGAAAAATTCAACAATGTAGCCTTCTTTTACTCGAGAAAACCATAATTTGATAGCACTAGTCCACTTTTTATCCAACACTTTTAGTTTTTCAAGCTTGTCTTGACCCCAAACCACCAACTACAATGGCCACACAAGAGAATTGGTAACAACTTTATTTTTTCTCCATTCATGCAATAGATAAGGAAATTTGGAAAAGAAAATCTCATGCATATCCAAGTAAAGATACATTTCTTTACATTGCTTTGCATTCACCCTCAATCCTTGAGTCTCTCACAAGAAAACTCATTTTCTTTTGCCTCGAACCAATCTTTAATTTCCTCCTTCGATGGATGCCATTGGTTGACAACATAGGTATTCCAACAGAGGACAAACACCTTCAGTAACGACTCACATAAACAGTTCAAAGATCAACACACCGATGTTTTCACGTGGTAAAACCCCTACAGGGAAACATCCACAGCCCCAGCCAACGCGGCCACTTGGAGCAGTTTATTACTGCAAAGAAAAAGATTACAAATAAATTTTACAAGAGAGTTTCTCACAATCGATCATCGACAAATGACCCTCCATGCTCTTTAAATAGAGATCATGGACCAATCAGGTGTTAAGCCATGGAACAATGGTTGTTAATATCAAGGAGAGTATGAACCGTTGAATCACTCTATGTCGGGAACATATCGTGACCGTCGGATTTCCTAACTACAAATGCATACTAAATAAACACACTAGAAAACACACTTTTACCTAACGACACAATAGACCAAGTAGATCTTAACTAACTCCTAAGTGTCTAAATATCCTAACATCCCCCCTTAAGAACAACTTGGGATAGGATTGAAGGATTTACAATAGTGACACAATAGAAGAAGGAAGGATGCATTAGAGCCTATCCCCCCTTAATGACAACTTCCTAAACTCCTAACATAGATCGAAGTTTGGAAAAAATTGCTTCTGTAAGAGACTTTGTGAAAATGTCTGCAACTTGATCTTATGTAGGGAAAAATAGCACTTCAATAACTTGATCATGAATGAGCTTTCTGATGAAGTGCATGTGTAGCTTAATGTGTTTTCTACGTTGATGTTTAACTGGGTCTTTGGTGAGCCTGATGGCACTCTGATTGTCACACCAAAGGATGGTCAGATGTTGGTGCTGGAATCCAAACTCTGAAAGGATCTATCGAAGCCACGGGTCTTCCTAACTTGCATTTACCGTTGCTCGGTACTCTACATCTGCTGAAGAAAGTGAAATATCATGTTGTTTCTTACAGGCCCAAGTGACAAGTCTTGAACCAAGGCTGAAAACATAACCTACAGTAGACTTCCGATCATTAGGGTCACTGGCCCAATTTGAATTAGTGAAACCAACCAATAAAGGAGTCCCCCCTGAACTGTAATGAATCTTGAACTGAATTGTACCACAAACATAGCAAATTATCCTTTTAGTTTTTTTCCAATGGCTTTCATGGGGCATTTTCATATACCGGGCAACAAGACCAACAACAAACAGAAGATCGGGATGGGTATGAGTCAAGTATAAGAGGCTACAAACTAACTAACAATACAGGGTGGCATCAACTTCAGGAGAAGTATAGGCGGCAGTAAGTTTGACTCCATACTTGAAGGGAGAAGGGATTGGTTTACAACCATCCATGTTAAAGTGACGAAGAAGGTCATAAGCATACTTAGACTGGGAAAGAAAAACTCCTTCATTGGTTTGCAAAAATTGGAGGCCAAGGAAATAGTGCAAAAAGCCTAAGTCTGTCATTTCAAATTTCTTCTTAAGGATGTTTTTCACATGGTTTAAAATTTTTGAGTCACTAACAGTAAGGATAAGGTCATCAACATAAAGTACAAGGATTATGAGATGGCTTCCTACTTTCTTGGTATAGACATTAGGATCAGAATGGCATCTAGAGAATCCAATGGCAATAAGAAATGTGTCCATTTTGGTATACCAAGCCCGGGGAGCTTGCTTGAGACCATAAAGAGATTTCTTAAGGTGACAAAAAAGGCTAGAGTCATTCTGGACATAGCCAGGAGGTTGTTCCATGTATATTTCTTCTTGTAAATCTCCATGCAAGAAGGCAGATTCAACATCCATCTGATTGACCTCCTATTTATGTGAGGCAGCAAGGGCAAGAACAAGGCGAATGGAATTCATTTTGGCTACAGGGGAAAAGGTTTCATGATAGTCAATTCCTTCAACTTGGGAAAATCCTTTGGAAACTAAATGAGCCTTGTGTCTTTCAACACTTCCATCTGATGCATACTTAGTTTTGTAGACCCATTTACATCTGACAAGTTTTCTTCCTTTTGGAAGAGGTACAAGATCCCAAGTATCGTTTTCCATTAAAGAATGATACTCTTCATTCATTGTTATATCCCAATCTGGATGACCTGAAGCTTCTACAAATGTCTCTGGATCATGATTTTTTGAAACTTGAGCCAAAAGAGAAGAGGCTCGCTAGAACAATGAACATGCCTGACGCTGATCTAAAGGATCACCGACAAGATCACCAAATTCTTCTCGTGTTGAACGAACCCATCTAGGAAGCGGTGGAGCTGGTGCTAGTTCAGGTTCAAAGGACTCATCTGGAGGAGGGTGAGAAGGAGGAGGTAGATTTTCATCCTAATTGTCATCATCTAAAGAAGAAACCAGATCAGAAGAAGGCACAAATGCCGAAGATGGCTCGTAGGACGAAGAACGCACAACCATCGAATTAGGCTTGTAGACCAAAGAAGGCACAAACACTGAATTGGGCTCATAGGCCAAGAGATTTTCATCAAATTTAACATCTCTTCTAATAATAATTTCATTACAATGTGGTTGAAGAAGTATGTAACCTTTGACATCTTCAGAATAACCAACAAATATACACTTCTCACTTTTAGGCTGCAATGCTTTCCTTTTCTCATCAGGAATGTGAGCCCATGCTCTACTGCCAAATACACAAAAGTCTAGTTTAATTTTAGTCCAAGCTTCTTCCATTGTTATATTTTTAAGAGCCTTTGTGGGAGTGCGATTTACTATGTAATTTGCACAGTTGATGGCTTTCGCCCAATACTTTAGACTTAATCCCTTAGATTGGATCATATAATTATCCATTTCTTTTAATGTATGGTTCTTTCTCTTAGCAACACCATTTTGTTGTGGTGTATATGGAACAGTGTGTTACATTTGGATTCCCTATGTAGTGCAGTAATTTGTAAAATTATTGTTCACATACTCAACTCCATTATTTGTTCTTAACCTTTGAATTTGATGTCCAGATTGCTTTTCTACAAGGGCCTTGTGGGACAAAAACTTGTCAAAAACTTCGCTCTTAAGTTTTAAGAAGTAAACCCAAGTACGTCTGGAAAAGTCATCAATGAAAGTTAAGAAATACTTGCACCCGGAAAAAGAAGGAGAAGAAAGTGGACCACACAAATCAATGTGAACAAGCTGCAAAGGACTCGAGGCATGCCAAGAGGCACATTTTTCAAAACTATCCCGATGATGTTTGTCGAGAACACAACCAGAAAAAACACCATCTATGCATGAAACAAGAGGAAGACTAGTCACCGTCTGTTGATTACATAGTTGTTGCAATGAGTGATTGTTTAGATGACCAAACCGCTCATGCCAAAGTTTGCTCAAGTCATCGTTATGAGCAATAAAAACTGATGAAAAAGATGATGACCCAAAGTTGTCAAACTCGTACAACCTAGTAATATCATCAGCAATTCGAGTTGCAAGAACATGATTAGGATCTTTTAGATCCTTGATTATAAGTTGGTGAGGTGAAAACTCTACAGTTTTACCTTCACCTGAATGAGTGATTTGATATATTGATAGAAGGTTACAAGAAAGACTTGGAACACATAATACATCATTGAAATGGCCATTTTCTACTTTTATTGTTCCAGATCCTTCAACACTAAGAGATCTATCATCACCAACAAATATTTTCTTGGCATTACATTCATTTAGAGTAGAAAATATGTCTCTATCCTTAACCATATGATAAGATTCTCTAGAATCAATAAGCCACTTATCAGAAGTAGAAGTAGAAGGTGTATTGAAGGAGAAACCAGAAGCAAAAAGTGCATGTCCATGAGAAGAAGAAGAAGAAGTAGGATTAATACTGATGTTGTGCTTCTTCATTGTTTCTTCTAAAGTTGCCATCTTCTTGAAACATTTGGACTCATCATGACCATCTTTATCACAAAAGTTGCAATGTCTTTTAGTCTTCTTATTTTTATATTTTGCTCATTTGTCTCCATTCAGAGAAAAAGTTGTTTGACTTGATTTGGGACCCTTATATTGCTTGTTTTTGTGGAAAGGATGTTGCTTCTTGGGATTATTGGGTTTATCTTTCTGGTGGGAAACTAAGGCTTTGTTGGAGGTACCTGCAGTGTTGATCACTCCAAGTTGTACAAGTTCATGTTCCTCTTTAATCAAAGTAGCACAAAAGGACTCAAGAGAGGGTTTTTCATAAGATTTCCCTAGAGCCTCTCTCATGGCACAAAAGGTATATACAAACACACAATATGCACTACCTAGCTTAGAAATAATAAGATAGATGTAGCACTCTTCCTCCATTTTTATCTTACATTCTTCACATAAAATTCTGAGTGTTTTAAACCTAGATAGATAGTCTCCAAGGCAAGAAAATCACTTGGAATCAAGTTCAGTACTTGATTTTCTAACTGTTGTGCTCGAATAATATTGATTTTACCAAACACAGATTCAATCTTGTCCCAAGTTTCTTCGGGGTCATCAATTTCTTGGAGGTGGTATCTTAAATTAGGAGAGATGGACATTCTAATTAGTCCACGTGCTTCATCACACCTATTAGTCCATTTGGCTTTCTTATCATCATCATTGGGTTCTTTTTCCTTTCCCAAAGTAGTCTCGTACAAGCCTTTACTTCTTAATAAATCTTCCATATGAGATTTCCATTAGAAGTAGTTGTTGTTGGTAAGAAAGACATTACTTGTAGAAGCCATATTACATATGCAGATAATGTGGATTTAAAAACTAAAACTGATGATCTGGATGGAAATATCTCGAAAAATAATGCGGTTCTAAAAAAAACAGCACTGAAAACGGACTTCCGATGTGAGAGTTATGCCCTTTTAAAAAAAGGCATAAATGGTAACCAACTGACCACATGATAGTGTAAGTTGCTTTATGAAGTGACCCACTTTTATAAAGAGAAGTGGGGATCACTTTTACAATAATGTTACTTTATAACAGAAAAGATGCATGCAAAATAAATAACTCTAAAATAAAATATTAAAGCTACTTATAGTGATTCACTTTTATACTTGAAGTGAAATACACTTTACAATTTTAGCATGAACTTTTTCAAAAAAGTAACAAAAGAGAGACTTGTACTCAAGACCTCTTACTTAATAAGGCAAGTTTTAACCAAATGGTATAGAAAAACATATTGTAATGTTCAAAAGGAGGATTGGGGTTGTTGTTGTTGTTGTTGTTGAAGATGGCCTTTGAGAGCGTGCTCAAAAAAGCCTCTGTTCACGCAAGAAAAAAAAAATGTGCTTCTCGATGATAGCAAGGATTAGATCTCGGCTAGCTTACCCGGAAGATGCACTTTTTCCTATATGTTTCTGATTTTTCGAGATCGCACAAGGCACAGGGAAAAGAGCATATGCATATCTAAAAGAGTAGCAACCCAGAAATAAAAAAATAAAACCAAAATAAAACTTTGTAGAAATTTTTAAAATGCGTATTCAGGCTTTATACCTCTGGATCTGACTGTAATGGTTGTATATAGGGAAAACGGAAACCTTTTTGAGTGAAACGAAAAGTGTTCCTAAATGAAATGAGTGCTCTGGACGCAATGGAATAGTCCTCTCAACCCAGAAATGTACGTAAATGATAGAAAATGGAGATGAAGCAACTTGTCTTCACAATCTCGATCTACAACAGGAGCGGGTCTTCAAACAAGCTCAGATACCATGTTCAACAACACAGGTATTCCAACAGAGAACGAACACCTTCAGTAACCACTCACATAACCATATCAAAGATCAACACACCGATGTTTTCACGTGGTAAAACCCCTACGGGGAAACATCCATGGTCCTAGCCAACAACGACCACTTGGAGTAGTTTATTAATGTAAAGAAAAAGATTACAGAGAGATTTTACAAGAGAGTTTCTCACAATAGATCATTGGAAAATGACCATCCATGCTCTTTAAATAGACATCATGGACCAATCGGGTGTTAATCCATGGATCAATGGTTATTAAGATCAAGGAGAGTATGAATTGTCGGATCACTCTATGTCGGGAACATATTGTGAACGTTGGATTTCCTAACTACAAATGCATACTAATGCATAAGTCTAAAGAAACACACTAGAAAAACATACTTTTACCTAATGAAACAATAGACCAAGTAGATCTTAACTAACCCCTAAGTGTCTAAATATCCTAACAACCACCTCATTTCTTACCTTTGTCGTTCCCAACAAGACTTTCAGGCCTCGACAATGGAACCATTTTTTGGGCATTGTGATCCATGCTTGTATACATCCTTCCTAACATTGGAAAGTTTAAACCTAGGGTTCTTCCATAGTTTTCCAACAAAAACCCCAGAGCATCAACACATAAATCTTTGGCCAAGGACGAGGAAGGTCTCACCCAAGATGCAGAGAGGATCAAAAAGACCATAAGGTCTTGTGATAGGAATGAAGGCTAAACACATGAAGAGTCATCAGGATTGGCATCCATGTACCTCATATCTGATAGTTAATTAGGACTAAGAATTAAAGAAATACACACACATATTCAACTCATACATTATAGACACGGAAAGGATCAAAATCGTCGCATCTTTATTACTGGAACCATTTCATCTCATCATAGATATACATTTTTCATGACAAATATATATGACAACCATATAACGTCATATCTTCTCTATATAAATCCTCATAATCACAACATACTATGCAATGTGCCTTTGCTCAAAACTCAGACATACAATAGACATAGATATATATTCAAATCATTACAACATTACAACAGGATCAGACTGAGCTCGATACTGAAGACTCAATGAATCTATTTTCCTCCATATCTAAATAGTCTAACCAACTAGACCTATTTATGATATTATTGCTTCCTTTTATAGCTTTCTCTGTTGGGGAGTGTTGTCTCTTTCTTCTCTGCTCCACTAATTTTTCAGAAAAAACTACCTCACATGCTTCTATTTTTTGTTAGCGCTCCATGTATAATTTTTGTATCAATGGAAATATTAACTTCCTAGTCAACGCGTCCTCTGGTTTTCCCACATCCTCATATGTTGTTGGCAGTAATCATTCAGGGAGATTTCTCGATGATTCATTTCTTGATTCTGGCGGGTGTCTTCTTGATTTTCGATGTGACTAACAAAACTCATACCAATGCACACTTGGTAGACTTTAAGCTTGGCACAACTATCAAATTTTGTTCTATCACACACTCTATGTCATTCCTCGTTCATTTCCTTAGGCGCACGCAAAACTATGGAATGAGTGTGCACAACTTTATTCGTGCATGCATGCAAAAATGAACTCAAAACTTTGGGTGCCAAAAAACATGCAGGAAACAAAGTATGGAATGAAACCAACATAGGATATTTTGAGAGAATGCATGAAGCATGGCTTCAAAAGAATGTGTATTGTTTATGAAATACTTGGTGCTAAGGTATGTTTTTTTATTTACACAATCATGTATATTCTTCTATATATATAAACGTAGATATACTTATTATGATTTATTTTTATGTTTGTAAATGGAAGATGAAAACCATTAGGTTAAAAACCAAAGTACAATACCAGCTACAAATGATGAAGACATGAGGTACACATGCAAATCGAGCGATGACAACAGTTCAACTGATGAATGACAATCAACATAATTTAATGTTACTTCAAGTTGTATGTTTTGGAATATTTGTCTTTGAAAAATTAGGGATTTTGTTTAAAGTACTCGACATATTGTCCCAATTGCATGAGGACATGTTACCAATAAGTGTAACAATTACATATTGGTTGAAATTGTATTATTGTGGACTTTTACCTTGACCCTTTTTGTATGACAATGGGTTTCGTATTCATATATAATAAAATGATTTTCTTATTTGATTGCATTGTTGAATGTTGTAAAATGTTGTGTTGTTGAATAATTAATATGTGGATGATTTGCATTGTTACAAATAACATAGGTGTAATTCGTTGGATAACGCATTAATGCAATCATTATATAAAAATGAAATAACAAAAATATAAAATAATATTATTGTAAAAAATATTTGATTTTGAAATGATTAACTGAAAAATTGTAAAAAAAAATGAATTAATTAAAATATATACATATCAGTGCATTGTAGTCATTTGAACTCACTAGACAATGTGTTTCATAATATAGAAAGCAATTCATTTTGAGGAGTCATATGCATTGGTGCACATTAATTATAATAACGCACCAGTATGAACTATTGAGAAAATCCATCGTTTCGTAAACAATATAAGGTACACTAATGTTTATCATTTCAAAATTGTACGGTGATCATGTTTAAAATATGCATTGGGGCACTAAATATAATGTACGCATTGGTATGTTACTTTTATTATATGCATCGGGGATCTAAATATAATTTACACACCAGTTCCTTTAGTATAATATACGCATTGGTGCTTAGTAAAAATAGTGGCGCCGACATTTCACCTCGAATATTCGAAATTTCGCTATCCTTTGATGTACATGGTAAAACAAACATTGATGCGTACTAAGTATACAAGTACCATGGCGCATGCTACATTAAACACATCGAGTCTCAGGATAACTTAATCGCATCGGTGCTCACTATAATGTAAATTCACCAGTGCATACAAAAACCAAAAAGCACGGTGCATACAAAAACTAAAAAGAACCATGCTTCATACATAAATAAGGTGGAACCGGTGCATAGAAATTATAAGAGCATCAATTCTCTGCATACGATAAAAAAGGAGAAACCGATGTGCAATAATTATAAATGCACCAGGTCATTTGTATTATATTAATGAACCAAGGTTTTTGTATTATATTAATGCATCGAGGCAGGTTTGTCAAGATCGCACCGATGCATTTTGACAATAACAACACCAAAAAAAAAACTCTTCTACAACCTCTTCCCACCCAAATTCTTTTAGTTATATGAAACATCCATTAAAACCTTTCTTATAACCTCCATATCCAATAAAGGAGGTTGTAGTGGAGGTTTTTTTGAAAATTTTTCCAAATTTTGTCACACTAAAAACCTCTGGAAGAAGGTGTTCTCCTTGTAGTGTTTGTTCCATCTGAATGGTTGGTGATTCATTTTGGTCTCACCAATGCCCCACTACCTTTATGAGACTAATAAATGATATTTTCCATCTAATTAGTTCATAATGTTGTTATATATGTAGATGGAATTCTTATTTCATCAACACATGGGAGGACCATCTACAACATGTTCAAACAATGTTAGAACTATTGCATGCCCACAAAATATAGGTAAAAAGCAAGAAGTCATTCTTCAAACAAGCTTTAATGCAATATATAAAATTTATAATTGGATAAGAGGTATTCACCCTAACCCTACTAAGGTTCAAGCACTTACTACATGGCCATACCCTTCTATAGTGACTACACTATAGAATTTTCTTAGAGGCCTTAACTACTACAGGTGTTTCATTCTATATTTTTCTCATATTTCTCACCCTTTGCATCAACTCTCTCATCAACCTACATTCAAATGGACAAAAGATGTTGTGGACAATTTTTTAGAAATTAAAAGTAGTGTTTTGCTCAAATCTCGTACTACAAATTATGTATTTGTAACAACCTTTTAAGATTGAGATGGATGATTCTCAATATGTCATAGACATGATAATTTGATAAGAAGGTCACTTGATTTCTTACCATTCAAAAACATTGATTGAATCCAAATTGAACTACAACACATATGACAAATAGTTTTATGCACTAGTGTGGGCCCTTAAGCAATGGTGCCATTATATCTTGGGTAAATAAATGATTTTTCACACTGACCACCATATTGATTTTTTTTTAATTCTCAATAAAAAAATATAGGAGCAACTCCATCTCAATTGGGAATATTACATACAACAATTTCATTTGGTCATTAAATGGTGTTCCAATAAGGTAGCAGATATGTTGAGCCACGTGCTAATTCAAGTTATGTGCATTCTAAATTTGCATTTTGCTACATATGAGGACTAGAAACAATGTTATGAGACACATATATTTTTTGGTCCTATATCCCAAGCCATCCTTCGTCCCATAGAGGTCAACTAGACCCCATTTTTAGATTATTTAGTTCATGAGGATTGGCTCTACAAACTTAATTAGTTGTGTGTGCACAACACCCTAGATCTCCTTATGTTGTTACAAGAAGCACACACTTCTTCATTTTTTTCAAGCTCAAGACTCTCCAACATCTATAGCATCACTTATTTTGACCCTCTATGCACTGCCAAGTGGAATATTTCATCTTTCAATGCTCTCTTCATAGCCATAAAAAGATAACCAACCTTAAATTGGGTTTGTATTAGCCTCTTCCCATATATTCCTAGCCTTGATAGTTCATCTCCATGGATTTTTTTAATGATTTACCTATGACATCCCACAAGCATGATTCTATATTGTTGGTTTTCATCATTTCTAAAAAATGGCCATCTTTATGTTGTGTATCAAAACCACTTCTTAACAACATATGTCAAAAATGTTCTTCTCTCATGTTTGGTCTCATTTTGGGCTACCTATTAACATTATCTCTAATCACGACTCCCACATTCTTGGCACCTTCAAGAAAACATTATTGTAATTACTAGGATGTCAATTGTATTTTTCTACAACCTTTCACTCTCAAACACATGGAGAGACTAAAGTTGTGATTCATAGTTTAGTACATGCACTTCATATTTATTATGCCTACAATAAATAGTGTCATACATTTTTACATGTACTACAACAAAACTATAATAGGGTAGTGAATAGACCAACAAGGTACCTTCCATTTGAAGCATGCTATGGGTATCAACCCCTGACTATCCTTATGAGATACCAATCCTTCTTCATCTCGGAACCTCCCCACACCAACAACATTAATAGTGACATGCTTTATCCTTTGTTCAAAAATTGTAGCACATCCATTCACAAGTTGCAACAACACTAGCAGCTCCAAATTAGATTTCCTACACAATTTCAAGTGGGGATAAAATTTGTTTATAATCTCAACAAGCAATGTTTCAAAGGACAATAGAATAAAAAACTTTAACCTATACACTATGGGCCATACACTATTATACGAAATATCAATTATAATGCATATCGTCTATATATTCCCTCACAATTGGGAATTCATGATGTGTTGAACATTAATAACCTTAACTTGTATGAACCTTCTCTTTTGGAAGATGAAGTTTAGATATCTCACCTAGTAGACAACATCCCAGATTATCAACCCCCTTTTGCAAGAGATACACTACTAGGTGTGTGCATCATACCCACTTAGCTATAACAACATTAATCTTATATCATGGAGTGTAAAGCACAACTCACAAGCCAAGCCAAGTGGTCATCGCAATCTCTATTTGAAGCCACATTCCCCTAGCTCATTGAGAAAGTGTGTACACTTTCATCTAAACAGGGAAGAATTGATGTGGAACATGAGGATGCACTCACCCAGATGGACACCTCACTAATGATGCAACTCAAGGAAGATGCTTCATTAGCAATACCTATACCTTGAGGGAATTTTTCCAACTTTATAGCAACATGTATGATAGTTATTTACATATTTCAACCTTTAAGTTGCATGCATTGCATTATTTATGATGTATTTCCATCCTTTTGCTACGTGCATTTAGTTTACTAATTTCTTTAGTTGGAAATTAGCTTGAGTGGACGCATTGTGAATCTATAAAATCCCTTTGGCTAGACATATGTTTGGATCTATTCTTGTTTCTTTGCTTTCTTATTTAAATTTATGGGGTTTATTTATAAGTTTTGGTGCAGAGATTCATAAACACAAAAGAGTTATTTACATAAACACAAAAGATTTATTTACATAATGAAAACCAACATACCTTTAGAAATGGAGAAAACATACAATGAATATTTGGAGAACTTTCAACTTGAAGTGTGTTGAATATTTCATAACACACGACAATACCATCATTGTGCTTATGTCTCTAAATCATTTTGTCTACACGATAGATTCCAATATCAAAGTCTGGTTAAATGCCACAACGAAGAGAAACAATCCTTTCGTTGCCACAATTGAGAGACAAAAGTCATCCATCAATGCATTGGATCTCTATCCCACCGAGAAATCAAACACTAACTCATACAACACATCACTACCCATCCAATAAATCATAATTATAAGATCCTTATCATTCATAAGTATATGTAAAAAATCAACCACCACCACCACCACCACCACCACCACCACCACCACCACCACCACCACCACCACCACCACCACCACCATATGTTGCATTCCAAACTATACCTCTTCCACATAAAATAAGCATATTATATTNTATGTAAAAAATCAACCACCACCACCACCACCACCACCACCACCACCACCACCACCACCACCACCACCACCATATGTTGCATTCCAAACTATACCTCTTCCACATAAAATAAGCATATTATATTGACAACTAAAGTGAAATTAAAAAGAATGACACACCACCTCCACCATAGGTTGCATTCCAAACTATACCGCTTCCACATGAACTAGGCATATTCTATTTACCAACTAAAATAAAATAGGAAGGAATTTATATGTAAAAGTAGTATATACAATCTAATTTACGTGACAACACTTTTTAAAGAAAACACTCACATTAGATGATGCCTTGGAAATAAATATTCTCATTCTCTGTCATACCTTGGAACGTGTATACTCTCTTAAAGACAAGTAAACTAAATGATGTAAATCGTTACTTCAATCTACTATTTTTCTCTTCCAACTCAACTTTAATCAACCACCTTTCGTCACCTTGATTTTGCTTTTTACATGAACTTTTTTCTCCACTAACTCACATGTGGTCAACTTTATTTTGCTTTTTATAGATACTTTTTTCTCCACTAGTCAGTGTTTTGCTTTATAATTGTACCAAAACTGTATTGAAGAAATTGACCATATTTTTGTCTCAATATTTGCGAGGATTTTCTTGTCCTTATCTCTTATAAGGAACCTTTATGTTAGATGATTCCTTTGTAAAAAGAAAAGAGATATAAATCGAATGCTTTTGTAAAAAGAAAAGATGATTCCTATAAAGAGAAAAAGACTAATTCCTTCCGTGTATTTAATGAATCTACATAATTAACAATATTAGACCATCCAAAATAAACCATATAAAATGAAATTTAAAAACAAAAAATAAATAAAAATGAAAACCTAATAATGCTCCACTAAAAATATTCCAAATCATTTTCATGAAGAAATTTAGCAGTGCTCCACTAAAAATATTCTAAAGCAGCTCAATCAAAATTTATAAACTATCATTGACTCAACATTAAACATTGACTCTTCTCAACTATTGACACCTCAATTATAAATTATGAAGCCTTAGATAAGGTAAATATAATGCTCGTGATGAAAATATTTGTAAATTATTTTAATAATAATATTTTAATAAATTATTAAAATAAGAAAATGAATTTTTATTTCAATAATAAAGTTATAAAGTGTAGATCAACAAATGAATATATGAAAATAGTAATATTGTATATGGAATTTAAATTATGGAAAAATTATATTATATCATTTCATTTTTTTTAAATAAAAGAAAGTTAAACATTTTAAGAATTCGAATTTTTTTATTAATTTAATCATGTAATGTTTATTAAAATTATAATTTTGAATGGATAAAGTGTTTTTTAATAAAAATGGGTTCAATATCATTAAATATATGCAATGTTAACATTTGATATTTGCAATTTCATAAATCCAAAATTATTCTTGTCAAATTTCAAGTTAAAATAAACGATTTTCCTTTAGTTAGATTGAACATTATTTGATAACATTGTAAGCATCAGTATCATACCAACAATCTTGAGCAACCCAATTGTTAGGTGGATGACAAAAATAACATTCACTCATTTTCATGCCACCCAACCAAATCTCAAGCGGATGAGAAAAGTAGCATTCTCACTTATTCATTTACTTATTTTCATGCCTATCCCATTAAGATTTGTCTTAAACTAGGATAGATTTATCTTAACTTCAAATATATCAAGAGTTAAGAAAGACCAAATATGTTGAGGTGCAAACTCTTTTTAGGAAGTAAAATTTGAGGAAAGTTTTTACTTTTATGGATTTGATCCCTCTCGATGCTTGATAGATTTAAAGTTAAGATGGATCTATGATGATTTTAGTTGTGGGTGGCTACATCAAAAATATATTTTCAAACAAAAAATAAAATAAATCTCATAAACTTAACAAAATATCATGAATAATAAAATACTAACAATGTTCAGTGATGAAGAAGGTGAATAATAACAAACTGATATGATGAAGACATTCAATAACATATATATTACATAGTAATTGATCTCAATCTATATTATTAAGTGTTTCTCTTATACACACCTACATACTTTCCCTGTTGAAACCTCAAGTTTTGATGGTTCATCACACCTCTACTAGAGACAGTCGGTTCAATGGTCAACTAACAGCTGGAGACAATCGAATGAATAGTCGACTGCCATATGGAGACAGTCGATCAAGTGTTCGACTAGCAGCTGAAGACAGTCGGTTGATGGATCGACCAACCGGGCAATTGACTATGTGTTGGACGATTGGATGGTTGGGTCAACTAGGTAAGTTAGATAGCCAACAAGATAGTGTGGTTTTTCCAAAAACCATTACAACCACCGACTATTATTTTTGGACAATATCTTCCCCATTTCAAGGAAATTGGTTAGATCATAAGATTATAAATAAAGGACACCATGGGTTGATGATGTGTATGCAATGACTATTGAAACATCTATCATGAATTGTGATGTTGTGATCACAATGGATTGTGCTTAAGTGTTGAAACAATGTCTTTATACATCACTGATCTTCTTGGAGTATTATTCCTTTTTTTTTAATTTCAAAAGATTCCATTTTGTTCTTCCCAGGGTTACCCCAAAATCCAACATGGTATAAGAACGACTGGTTTTGACCTCACCTATTGTCCACAAATATTGTTGAGTCGAACCTTGTAGTGATTGAATCCGGGTTATTTATTTGTTGACTATAACCCATTTAGACCATATCATATCTATAATGCATCGAACGATGGATTTCAATATTGATTATGTTGTTTTGAATGAACTCAATTACGTTATTTGGGCACCAGATATGGATATTTTGCTGAAAATCAAGGGACTTTGGCAATATACTAAAGCCACTATTCCAGTTCCAAAGGATGACTAGGTGAAGTTTTTCATCAATGGGAAGAAAGATGAGGTCATTAGGGTCATTACAACCTACATTTATTGGGATATTTTCTTTCATACTAGTGGAATCGACTATCCACATGAAGTCTGGAAGAAGTTGAAGCATTTGTTTGATAAAGTCAATGAGAGTCAATTTATGCAGTTAGAGAAAGAGTTGATCTCTCTTGATCCCCATTCCTTTGAAAGGATTGAGGACTATTTGTCTCATGTTAAAGAGCTACAATTGAAACTAGGAAAATGTGGTAAGAACTTTCAGAAGAAAGATGGACAACTCATTGAACTTGTCCCAATGAATATGAGAACACATTTTGACATGTTTTTTTCCACCTTATGTACAAATTGGTAGGCACTTAAGGAATATGGTAAGGACTATAAATTTGATACCTTTTATGGCTTACTGATTAATGATCAACATAGGTTGCTTGATGAAGGGAAGCTTGGTGGTAAACAACAAGATCACTTTCTCAAGCGAAAGGGAAAGCTAAATTATAAGGAAAGAGGACACTTGGATGCTCCTATATGTAGAAAGGAATGTCTTGACTAGAAGGATAGAGTGGATATTGATGATTCAACATCCACCTGAAAGAATTTAAAGAAGAAAACATGTCTATACTATGGAAATACTGGTCATGTGGAGAAAAATTATTGGAATAACGGATCCAACTTAGAAGAGAAGGTTAAGAAACTTGAAGGAAATATGATGACCATGCGTTGAATGGTCAAAACATTTACCTTCCAAGTTGGAAATTCTCAAATTTTTCTTTCTCACACCTCAAAAAATGAGTGGGTAGTTGATTCTGGGTGCAGTCATCATATGGCCAAAGATGTTTCTTTGTTCTCCTTACTGGATAAATATGTTGAGCAAAATATTTATGTAGCTAATGATTTTTCCATCAAAATTTCCAGTCATGATGATGTCCCCTATCAACATTGTATAATTATTGATGTCTATCATTTGCATAATCTAAGCGAAAATCTATTATCGAGTTCCCAACTGATACATACTATTAAGATTGTTGAGTTTTTTCCAGATCACTTATTTGTTAAGGATCTGAAGAAAAATAGGTTCATTATTGTTGAAGGGTTTCTCAACTCAAATGATGGATTATATAAGTTCTGTGACCTACCTCAATTAGATCCTGGACTGACTGATCTCATTGGCCATACTATCGAATGGAGCAGAATTTGGCATGAACGACTTGGACACCTGAATTTTCAAAGTCTAAAGTTGATGGTCACATATAACATGGTTGTTTGCTTACCCAAATTTCTTCCACCTAATGGATTTTGTATAGGATCTGCACTGGGAAAGCATCATTAGGCACATTTTGACTCTAGAAGATCATGGTGTGCACATAACTCACTAGAGCTTGTTCAAAATGATATATGTTGTATTAATAATGCTTCATTGGAAAGTGAAAAGTACATATTCACCTTTATCTACGATCTCTCTAGATTTACTTGGATCTATTTCTTGAAGAATAAGAGTCACATATTTGAAAAATTCAAGGAATTTAGGGAATTGTTTGAAAAGTAATGTGGTCATCCTATCAAGTGTTTGAGATCTGATAATGACAGAGAGTATGTGAATCGACCATTTGAAGAATATCTTGCTCAATCATGTATCTCTTGTTAGAGGTATGTTCCTCATACTCCTCAACAAAACAGTGTAGTGGAAAGAAATAATCGAACTTTTGTCGAAATGGCTCAATGCCTTTTGCAGGTTAAAGATCTTCCGCCTAATTTTTGGTTTGAAGTTATTTACTCTAACAACTATCTCTCGAATTGTATTCCAACTAGAGATGCAAGTTTTGTGACTCTAGTCGAGAGATGATTTGGAAAGAAGCCCTCAGTCAGACACCTCATAATATTCAGATGTATTTCTTGGGCCCATAACTTGGATGACTACAGGAATAAATTAGATGCAAAGAATCATTCTTGCATCATAATGGGATACTCTAAAGAATCCAAATCATATCGACTATTTGACCCTATCAAATAATAGATCATTATCAGGAGAAACATATTTTTTTATGAGAAGTCTTTAGGAATTAATTTGTTGAATGCTTCTTTTGGTCTATTACAATATGATCCTTTTGATATTATTGCAAACAATGGATCACATGTTCCTTTTTTCAATGTTTCAATCGAGTAGTTGAACTCTATTCCTGAGTCAACCATACGATCGATCTTTGTTTCTGGATCGAATGGTCCTCGATATTCTCTGACTAAAAATGTTACTTCTCTTGATCAACCTTCTGAAGTGAATGTTGGTTTCCTACCCCCTTGTATCCCTCAGTGGGATGATAAGATGATTGAAGTAGTTGGACCTGATGTTGGTGATATATTTTTAGGACGACATACTCGGAGTCCGAAGTAGTAGGCCAGTGTTTCTTTGATGAAATTTGTTCTTGAGACTTTTGATCACATGTCTCTTATTTATATGCACAAGGACAACCTGAATGGGAGAAATCTATGCAAGATGAGATGAATTCTCTTTTAAAGAATCACACCTGTGATTTAGTCCCTCAACCTCAAGGGAAGAATATCACTAAATTTCAACGGGTTTATAAGACCAAATTTACCTCTAAAATTGATGTTGAGTGTCATAAATTTCATTTGGTCTTGAAAGGATTTTCTTAGCAAGAAGGAATTGACTACACTGAGACCTTTTACCTTATTGCAAAAATGAATTATGTTCGACTGATTCTTTCCGTTGTTGCTCGCTTCGGGTGCAAGATCCACTAGATGGATGTTAAAAGTATCTTTCTTCATGGTGACTTATCTGAAGAAATATTCATGGAACAACCCTTGGATTTGTGATAGAATTCAGTCTTGTTTTTTGACTCCAAAAGTCTCTTTATAGTTTGAAATAGGCTTCAAGAGTCTGGTGTGCTAAGATTGACCACTTCTTTCTCAATCTTAGATTCAAACATTGTGAATCTCATCACGGTCTTTATGTATTACATGATAATGGTGATACCTTGATTGTTGATGATTTAGTCATAAATAACAATAATCTTGATCTACTTCTTAGATTGAAAACACAACTTGATGACACCTTTGATATGACAGATCTTGGTATTTTGCATTACTTTCTCAGTCTTAATTTTTTACCTATATCTGATGGTTTGTTAATCTCCCAATATAAATATGTATTGGATCTATTGAAACGCTTTAAGATGACCAAGTGCAATCTATATGCTACCCCCTTTCAATCTGGGATTAAGTTAACCAAATATTGTCAATATCCCATAGTCGACGCCACCCTTTATCGACAGATGGTCAATAGCCTTATTTATCTAAATCATAGTCAACCTGATATTTTCATTTGTTTTTAGTGTGTTTTCTCGGCTTATGTAGAATCCACAAGCTAGTGACTAGAAATATGCACAAAGAATTGTTTGTTATGTCAAGGGAATCTCTCATCTTGATGTCAAGTATTGTCACAATTCATACTCATTAGTTGGCCTCACTGACTCCAACTAGGTAGGCGACAGTGATGATTGAAATTCCACTTCTGGCTATGTGTTTCTCTTCAGCACTTGACCCCTAGTTTGGTCATGCAAGAAACAAAATATAGTCTCTTGGTCGACTACAAAAGTTGAGTATCATGGTGTCGTTAATGTAGGTACAGAACCAGTTTGAATTCAACAAATCTTGGGTGAGATTGGGTTTCCTTTCCGAGCCTTTATTACTCTCTATTGTGACAATCAAAGTGCAATTCAACTTGTTGATAATTCTATTGCATGAAGTAAAATGAAACATATCAAACTTCATTCTCACTAACTAGGAAAGTTGGTTCACAAGAAGGTTGTCACTCTTGTCTATTGAAAAATAAATGATTAAATTGTGTGGGCTTAGGGAGGTTGCAATTATGGAGGGGTGTCATGTTGACATCATTTCACCTCCAAAACCGTGTGTTGATGTGGGGTTGTTGGAACCTCTAGTTCTTATGGTTCATCGCACCTCTATTGGAGACAGTTGGTTGAGAAATTGACTAACATCTGGAGATAGTCGGTCGAGTGATTGACTAATAGTTGGAGACAATCAGTTGAGCGTTGACCTGCAATTGGAGAAAGTCATTCGATGGATCGACTAGCTAAGTAATTGACTATGTGTTGGATGATTGGATGGTTGGGTCGACTAGGTAAGTCGACTAGCTGATGAGATAGTGTCGGTTTACCAAAAACCATTACAACCACTGACCGTTATTTATGGACAAGATCTTCCCCATTTCACGGAAATTGATTAGATCAAAAGACTATAAATAAAGGACCCCATGGGTCGATGATGTGTATGAACTGGTGTGTTTGCAATGACTATCAAAACATCTATCATGCAATGTGATGTTTTTATCGCAAAACATTATGCTTAAGTGTTGAAATGATGTCTTTAGACACTACTAATCTTCTTGGAGTATTATTCCCTTTTTATATTTCTACAAATTATGTTTTTTTCTTCTCCGGGTTACCCAAAAATCCAACATTCCCATCTTGTCAAATCAATAATATGAAAACAAAGGTTACAATTGAAAACTATCAAAACCTTTAACTCAAGATATTGTAGTAAAGGTCAGAACCTGCCACTTTTTATTTCTAGTATTAATAAAAAAAAATCTAAATTCAATCCTTGTGACTTATGAAATGTTGATCACCAAGCAAGTATCAATAAAATTTACCCAAATTTACCTCTTTTAATAGGTATATTGGGGGCAGTCATAGAATCCCATGGAACCCCCACATGAGTGAAAAAACCAATTTTCTTGGCATGAAGATGAGATATAGAGACTCATATCAGTCATAGTTAATGGAGACTCTACCAAAGAAAGCAAAGTTGGGTATATTCTTGTTCCACTACTTAATTCACAATAGCGAGGAACCACTCTAAATATGTACTCCAAACTACAGAAAAATCGCATTTCCTTAAAGTTATGTTTCATTTCATATTTCCACAACACAAACTCCAAAGTTGAATTGATGAAACAAAGAAACCTACAAAAATATTGTACAAGGGATGTATACTATTTGATTATTTAGTGTTGGAAAATCAATGAATCAAATTGTTTTTCACTATATGATTGCTAATAATACACTAGACCATTTTGCATTGTATAATTGTTGAAATCAATGCATCAAATTGGTTTGCACTATATTGTTGCACTAAAAATTTCTGCATTGTATTATTACTGAAATCAATGTACCATATTATTTTGCACCATACCATTATTGAAATCAATGCATCAAATAAATTACAACATATACAAATCACTATTGGAATCCCAAAATAACTTATTACCAACCAATAGTAACATCAAAATATTTTTTTAACATTGAAAAACAATAGAAACCAATAATGAATTACATGTAGTTGCAATGAAAAATTGAATGCAAAGCAATGCATATCATTATTAAAAATCAATGCATGTCAAATTACATGTCGTTGCCAAAACCAATAAATGACAAATTAGATGAACCACAAATTCAAAGACCACTACTATGATAGTACAGAACATCTTGTTAATTATAAGGTTTAGGGTTTAAAAGCCATGATTATATGATTATGAAAACATATTACATTGAAAAAAAATATATATTATTTTGCACCATACCATTATTGAAATCAATGCATCAAATAAATTACAACATATACAAATCACTATTGGAATCCCAAAATAACTTATTACCAACCAATAGTAACATCAAAATATTTTTTTAACAACATTGAAAAACATTAGAAACCAATAATGAATTACATGCAGTTGCAATGCAAAATTGAATGCAAAGCAATGCATATCATTATTAAAAATCAATGCATGTCAAATTACATGTCGTTGCCAAAACCAATGCATGACAAACTAGATGAACCACAAATTTGAAGACCACTACTATGATAGTACACAACATCTTGTTAATTATAAGGTTTAGGGTTTAAAAGCCATGATTACATGATTATGGAAACATATTACATTGAAAAAAAAACTATTATTATTTTGCACCATACCATTATTGAAATCAATGCATCAAATAAATTACAACATATACAAATCACTATTGGAATCCCAAAATAACTTATTACCAACCAATAGTAACATCAAAATATTTTTTTAACAACATTGAAAAACAATAGAAACCAATAATGAATTACATGCAATTGCAATGCAAAATTGAATGCAAAGCAATGCATATCATTATTAAAAATCAATACATGTCAAATTACATGTCGTTGCCAAAACCAATGCATGACAAATTAGATGAACCACAAATTCAAAGACCACTACTATGATAGTACATAACATCTTGTTAATTATAAGGTTTAGGGTTTAAAAGCCATGATTATATGATTATGGAAACATATTACATTGAAAAAAAAACTATTATTATTTTGCACCATACCATTATTGAAATCAATGCATCAAATAAATTACAACATATACAAATCACTATTGGAATCCCAAAATAACTTATTACCAACCAATAGTAACATCAAAATATTTTTTTAACAACATTGAAAAACAATAGAAACCAATAATGAATTACATGCAGTTGTAATGCAAAATTGAATGCAAAGCAATGCATATCATTATTAAAAATCAATGCATGTCAAATTACATGTCATTACCAAAACCAATGCATGACAAATTAGATGAACCACAAATTCAAAGACCACTACTATGATACTACTATGATAGTATATAACATCTTGTTAATTATAAGGTTTAGGGTTTAAAAGCCATGATTATATGATTATGGAAACATATTACATTGAAAAAAAACTATTATTATTTTGCACCATATCATTATTGAAATTAATGCATCAAATAAAGTACAACATATATAAATCACTATTGGAATCCCAAAATAACTTACTACCAACCAATAATAACATCAAAATATTTTTTTTAACAACATTGAAAAACAATAGAAACCAATAATGAATTACATGCAGTTACAATGCAAAATTGAATGCAAAGCAATGCATATCATTATTAAAAATCAATGCATGTCAAATTATATGTCGTTGGCAAAACCAATGCATGACAAATTAGATGAAACACAAATTCAAAGACCACTATTATGATAGTACATAACATCTTGTTAATTATAAGGTTTAGGGTTTAAAAACCATGATTATATGATTATGAAAACATATTACATGGAAAAAAAAAACTATTTTCAACCTATAATATTTATTCTTCTAATATGTGTTTATTATTAAATACATTCAATACTTAAAAATGGTTAGAATGACATTAAAAATATAACTTCTATCACATTAATGTGCATACAACCTAGGCTAGCATGCATTTGAAAATGATACTTCCGATTTTATGTTTATGGGAAAGATAGTAAAAATATCATATGAGAAAATATACTCAATATAAATATCCCATTGTGCATCCATGGAAACAATGGACCTTCTCATAAACGTACTCTATCATTAGAGTAGACTACTTTAACATTGCAAAAGTGAATAAACTTATTTTCAAGGTATTCCCTACCAACCCATCTATGAGGTGATTTGTTAGTCTTTGTACATGGTGAATATTCATTTTTCATAATATTTTTTTATTAAAAAAATTATAACTTTACATTCTTCTTTGTTATTAGTAATTATGTTAATTGTGTTGATAAGTACTTTTATTAATTTGTTTAATTATGTTGATAAGTATTTTTTATTAATTTGTTATAGTAATTATGTTGATAAGTATTTTGTATTAATTAAAGTTATTATTAAATTTAATAAGTATTTTTTATTAATTAAAGTGATTGTTAATTTTCTCCTATCTTTGTTATCAATAATTATGTTTGATAAATATTCTTGGTTAATTAAAATGATTATTAATTTTTTCCTTAAAATCAATTAAACTAAGTTTAAATATAACTCTATATACATAGATATATAATTAGTTGAAATAAATTTAACTATATATATAAATAGATATATAAAGACACTGATATTTTATTACATTTATTCATTCTTAAAAATAAATTTAGACCTTTATGTCTTGAAGGATACAGTAAGCGAATGAAGTAGGAAACAGAAAGCATTCTTAAAAATAAATTTATTCATTCTTAAAAATAAACTATAATACCTACTTTGGTAGATACTAATAATATTGTACACATTCATAACTATAATACCTATAATACCTACTTTGATAAGTACTAATAATATTGTACACATTCACACTAGCTAATTTAAACTAATATTTACATGCAAATCCTAAAGTAAGAAACATAACATACCTTTATTTGTCATTCATACTAATGAAACTATGATGTTGGAATATATTAAACTA
>ML776655.1:106389-119887 GCA_009831015.1 Picea engelmannii | reverse complement strand
AATATTGATGAGAGATAAATCCATTATAGTGTAACTTCATTTTTAAAATACAAAAAAAAAAAATTAAAAATATGGAATATTTTAAAAGTGGTATGTTGTAATTTTCATATGGCATTCATTTTTGGATTGGTCAAAAAGAGATTATTGATGGGACATAAATCCATTATAGTGTAACTTCATTTTTAAAACATAAAAAAAAAATTAAAAATATGGAATTTTTTAAAAATGGTATGTTGCAACTTTCACATGGTATTGTTGACTTGTATTTACTAAAAATAAAATAAAAATAGCATGGTATTGTTGACTTGTATTTACTAAAAATAAAATAAAAATAAAAAGATATTTACTTTCCAAGTAATGTTTTGATTTTGATGTGATTTATTTTACATTTTTTTTATTTTAATATTTTAGAAGTACAAGTAATTATTATTAATATTAATAATATGATCAATATTATAGTTTTTTAATGTTCTTATTATTTTTCATTTACTTTTTCAATTTTTATATTCAATTCAGTGTTTTTTTGCTTTCTCAATTTTTACATTTGACAAAGATTAGCCACTTTGTACTATATTCACTTATATCGTTCTTCCTTAATGTACAACATTATAAACATATTTAAACCTAAATATCCTCGTTGTCTAGTACCTTGGAATGTATCTAATCACTTAAAAGTCATTTACAGGTAAATGATGTACACCTTTGTTGTCTAGTACCTTGGTATGTGTTTGGTGTGCTTCATTTTGTTTTTGACATATAATTCCTTTAACAACTTAAGAAAACTTAAGTTTTTCTTTAAACACTAAGGAAATTAAGCTAGATTGGGATTTTATTGGCTTTGTATTAAGTCCACTTTAAGAATATACTCATCTGAACCTTCAGAGAATATACCAAAGGATTGAAGCTGAGGAACAAAATTTCCATTCGGTTGACTACTATCATGTCTTTCGTCTACAAAATGGAGAGGTTGATTCACTAGATAAGGAAGATAGACATATGGATCAAGGAACCCTAAGGTCAAATGAAAATTTATCAACTCACTTTTTGTAATGTCCCCATTTTGGGACGTTATAACATTACAGAGTGTTATGCCTACCAGAGTAGCCAGATAGGGGTGATAGAGAATTTGGGAGATATTGAGGGGTTTTATTAGGCCTGAATTGCATCATTCATCATCATGATCCATTCCACACATCTTGGTTGTGGTTCCGTTAAATTTCGATGATTTCCATAATTTTAAGTTATTATGGGTCATATCTTAATTAAATTCACTAAGGTCATAATGGGCATATTAGTTGGAGAAACCTCTTATTTTAATAGCTCATCGGAATCAGGAGGAAGAGAATTACATGATAAGATGATGAGAAGTGACTTTTAGTGGCCGAAGAAGCCATTAGGATGGATAAATCACTTTTTAGAGGTAAAATGGTTAATTAATTAAGTGATTTAATAAAGGAATAATAAAATAAAGTAAAATTCACTTGGAGGGAAAAGTTCAACAACGAATTAGGGTTTCGGGAAGCTATAAAGGAAGGGTAAAGCAACCTAATTCATAATTACGTTATGATTTGATGTTGAGATATTTGTAGAGGAGGAAATCGACCCTCTTTTTGTTTTGTAGATTTTTGGAGGAAACCACCACCATTGATCGGTTTCGGTGTTGAGAGACACACCCTAGCCTATCGGAGATACAATCCAAGTATTTCACTATGCATTACAGTGTCCAGTTTAGTGATTGCACAACTCATCTAGTGAGGGCGCAAGTGATTGAGAGATGGTTTGTATGGCTTCTTGAGACAGTTCATATTTGGTCGATTTCTTCCGACCCATTAGAGTGCTAGTCAGGGCGCACCTATTGAGCCACTTGTCATCAGTTTCTGACGGTGGAATCTTCCGAAAAGCGGAAAACAATCATTTAGGGAACAACTCTTGAGGAAGCACATTTGGGGTTCCAGGGGACATTGCGGGGCATATCTGAGGAATCCCTTCCGACCCATTATAGAGGAGACCAGGACAATCATTTTGAGCTATACATCATCAGATTATGCTGGTGGAATCACTAGGGTGCACTCATTGAGCCCAGGAGGTGCGCAAACCCTCAGGGGATGACATCCAGAGCTTCAGAGATCGGATCTTCAGTCTAACAGTCATCGGGATCAATCTAGAGGCCAGGGCGCATCTTTTGAGATAGTTTCCAACTCATTCCGACAGGTATCGCCATCAGGGCGAGTTTTCTGGATTCTACAACAGTTACCGTGAGCTGCCACACTGCTTTTTGTCGATCTATCCGTGCATGTGTAGACTAGCACTCATTCTTCTAATCACAGGTATTTCTTATTAGTTGATTTGTATTCCAGTGATGATCCATGAGATCTAATTTATGATTATTATATCTACTTCTAGTTATTATTGTATTTCCTTCTTTTTTTGCATTATATATATATATATATATATATATATATATATATATATATATATATATATATATATATATATATATATATATATCAGTGAGTTGTGTTGTCCTTATTTCCCATGAATTGTCTTATACCGCTAAAACACATAATAAACTGGAACACACATGAGAAAATCACCAAGCATGTTCACACAGTAACTCAAATGCAGTCAGAAACCCCCAGAGTATCAGATTCAATTGCCAAAACCGTAGTTCAGCAATAGATATCCAGATCAGCTGGATCAAGGATATTTCAGTGGTATCAGAGAATTCTTCCTGCCAGCCTATGAAGAAGTGTTTCGCATGACCCCATGATTCTGGGGCAAGTGAAGAATACCTGATGGTCGAGGACATATTGGGGATGAGTACAGTCAATACCACAGAGGTCATAGCAGAGATAGGAGAGATAGAAACCGAAGGGATTACACCCCCTTCCACACTCAGTCAGATACAGAGCCAGAGATAGATGATAGAGAGTATATCAGTTCAGACACAGAGGCCTATATAGAGGGGACTATGGGTGACAAGTGTGAGACACCTGAGGGCAGGGGGAAAGGCCTTGAGATACATTTTGACAGTACACGGGCCATGTTGAATGACCTAGATAGGGACAAAGAGACATGTTGATTGCCATACAACAGATGAACCTTAGTGCACAGATTCTCCAGCATAGCATGAGCACTATAGGTGCCAATGCCGCAGGAGGGCCTAGTGGTTCAAAGAGGAAACAAACAGGACAAAAAGGACATGATGAGGAGTTTGAAAATTGTTTGTGACAGTATCAGGAGCTTGGTACAGAATTTCATGCAGACATGTCATTCAAGGATTTTTGCACCATCAAACATCCTGAGTAGTATGAACCCCAACTTCGGGCGACAAGAAGGGGAAGGTGCACTATGAGAGTGATGATGAGGATGTGCATGAGAATGCAACCACAAATGCCTATTTAGATAAGTCAGATAAGGCTAGTGACTCAAGTGCATCTGAGGGACATTTGGATGGACAGGATGATAGTGCATGTTCTTCATCTTCCCTACTAGGCAGTGTTGAGACTTCAACACTTCAGCATAGTGATGACACTTGTGAGGATTCATATGTGTTGGCACCTGGATGTGATGAGATTAGGTGGTTGGATGACCAACCCTTGGGTGTAGACGTGGCTTCCAGGAAGTCATGTATGGAGGTTGATGAGCTTCCTATGATAAGCGATCCACATTTTTCATCTTCTCAGTCACCTATGATAGCCACGACACATGAGGATATCAGTGGCATTCATGATATGGTAGAGGAGACTTCTGTGGGGATTATACATAAGGGACATATGGATTTGCAGACCCAGGAGGAGAGGTATGGCTTGGAGTTAGTTGACCTTACACATACCTATCAGTATGAGGAGAGTGAGTCACCACTCTTGGAGATTCCATTGATGGACCAGGTTGTGGAGACTGACAGCTTGTTGGGACACTTACTCCCATGATTGATCTACAATGATGAGGATGCACTCCTTATTGGTCGGGATGACCATAGCATGTGTCTGGACACATCTGTATGGGATCCAGGCATAGATGATATTAGTAGGGTGAGTGCACAGGAGGGTACAGTTGTCCATACATAATATAGTGTGATTCAGATGGGGGTCACAGTTGGTGATGGCATGCAATGGCATATAGGAGGACTCAGTAGCATAGTGGACAGTGGGCAGTTCAATACCCTATATTTTGAGGAGTGTGTTGTTGAGGATTCCATTATGGATGCTAGTAGTGAGAGGCAAAAGGTTGCACCTCAACAAGGTTGTGATCAAGGGTCATGACACTTGATAGGACAATTGAGATTCAGTGAGAACATGATCATGGCAACCACTAGATGCATTGATGATACACATGCATTGGTGGCAGGTTATTGTTGGAGGGCCTCGATGGCACATGATAGTTCAAATAGGGGACTTGCCATTGATGAATTCCATACACTCATGGAGAGAGTGACTATGATGAGGGTTGATTGCCAAAATTTGTTGATGGATAGGGATTACCTATTGGATATTGGCGAGATATATCACAGGGAACTGAGGGAGTGGGAGGTTGACGTGGACCGACTCACTCATGAGTTGGTGAGCAAAGGAGGATTCTTGGAAGGCACACAGACAACCCTTCAAGAATCAGAGTCCAGATTAGATGAGCTCCTTGAGGAGACTGGTCAAAGATACACTATATCTATCTCGACAAAGAGTTAGATATGTTCCTCAGTTACATTGTTGAAGGATGTTTGGGTGTCACAGAGGCCACCATTCATGGGTAGTTCTGAGACAATCGGTCATACACATACACATGAGGATTCCAGATCCAAGGGTAGTTACAAGGACACTTTCATTTGTGTTCCAGGATTGGTTGATACCCACACAGAGGTTGATCCGACAGTACACCTTGGACATATGATGATGAGAGAGATGAACAGTGGGATTCATGGGGACGCATTGGATTGCAGGGAGGAGACACACTTAGTGGAGCATGGAGATTCCTCTCCCTTGCAGCAACACATAGTTCTGGGAGATCACCTTCACAGTAGAAACCACTATATGAGTGATGATGGAGGGAGAGTGATTGACTAGTAGTTTGTGGAGTTATCTATTGTTGTATCCGATAGTTGGAGTATAGACGATTATTCACCATGGGTGCTAGTGGATGAGTTTTTTGTCCAATCCCAGGGATTGACCAAAGCATATGATACTTTCCAGTCCTACAGTCAGTTACAGATGTTTATGTTAGCTTTTCCCGATACTTTCATCATTGACAACAACATAGGGGGAGATAGACAGTGGAAGGGGACATGGAGAGTTGGTAGGTTGAGACCACCTGATAGGAGTGTCTCTATTGCATACAATAGGATAGGGGTGGATCATCAAAGAAAAAAATTTGAGACCTTGGGCGTGATGGTGAGCATATTAGGCCATGGGATAGAAAATATCTCAGAGGGTGACACAGATTCAGATTCTCATTGGGATGAAGATGGAGGTCTTCCGACAGTTATCAGTATGACACGTGAGCAGTTAGTGAGGATTAGAAGTGATGAACTTCCAATTTTTCCATGGGATCAGGGAGTCCATTTGGTTAGTGGGTTGTTTCATCTTATGATGGCCCCGCCAGAGAGCAACATGCTTCACTCTTGGATGGTTTTGAGAGGGCTTTCAGGGACTTGTTCTATGTGCCGAGATAGGTTCTCCCTATTGATACTCATGATCGAGAATGGAGGTGGTTGGGAAGATGATGATTCCACAGAGATACCTTTACAGGTTCATCTCCATGATAGCAGGCCCAGTTTTCAAAGGTATTTCAGCATGAGGATCCAGGAGTGGGGAATCTATTATGTTTTCACAGGACTTTTTGTGGTCGGAGAAGCCATCAGGATGGATAAACCACTTTTTAGAGGTAAAATGGTTAATTAATTAAGTGATTTAATTAAGGAATAATAAAATAAAGTAAAAGTCACTTGGAGGGAAAAGTTCAACAACGAATTAGGGTTTTGGGAAGCTATAAAGGAAGGGTAAAGCAACCTAATTCATAATTATGTTATGATTTGATGTTGAGATATTTGTAGAGGAGGAGGAAATCGACCCCCTTGTTGTTTTGTGGATTTCTGGAGGAAACCACCACCATTGATCGGTTTCAGTGTTGAGAGACACACCCTAGAATATCGGAGATACCATCCAGGTATTTCACCGTGCATTATAGTGTCCAGTTCAGTGATTACGCAGCTCAGCTAGTGAGGGCACAAGTGATTGAGAGAGGGTTTGTGCGGCCTCTTGAGACAATTCAGATTTGGTCGATTCCTTCCGACCCATTAGAGAGTTATCCATGGCGCACCTATTGAGCCACTTGTCGTTAGTTTCTGACGGTGGAATCTTTCGAAAAGCAGAAAACAGTCATTTAGGGCACAACTCTTGAGGAATCGCATTTGGGGTTCCAGGGGACATTCTAGAGCAGATCTGAGGAATCCCTTCTGACCCATTACAGAGGAGACTAGGATGATTGTTTTGAGCTATAAATCGTTAGATTCCGACGATGGAATCACTAGGGTGCACTCATTGAGCCCAGGAGGTGCACAAACCCCCAAGGGGTGACATACAGAGCTTCATAGATCTGATCTTTAGTCCGATAGTCATCAGGATCAGTCTAGAGGCCAATGCGCATATTTTGAGACAACTTCCAGCTCATTCCGATGAGTATCTCCATTGGGGCGAGTTTTCCAGATTCTACAGCAGTTACCATGAGTTGCTAGACTGCCTTTTGTCGATCTATCTGTGTAGGCGTAGACCAACACCCATTCTTCTGATCATGGGTATTTCTTATCAGTTGATTTGTATTCTAGTGACGATCCATGAATTCTAATTATTGTATTTCCTGCTTTTGCCACATTACTGTGTGAACATGCTCGGTGATTTTTGCATGTGTGTTCCATTTTATTATGTGTTTTAGCAGTATAAGACATTGCATGTGAAATAAGGACAATACAACTCACTGATATATATATATATATATATATATATATCAGTGAGTTGTATTGTCCTTATTTCACATGCAATGTCTTATACTGCTAAAACACATAATAAAATGGAACACACATGCAAAAATCACCGAGCATGTTCACACAGTAACTCAAACGCAGTCAGAAACCCCCAGAATATCAGATTCAATTGCCAAAACCATAGTTCAGTAGTAGATATCTAGATCAACTGGATCATGGATATTTCACTTTCTATCTTAGACATATGCAAAATCGAAAAATATTTGTGGTTGATGTGACCCTCAACCTCTTCATCAATGATTTCATGCACTTGGTTGAACATTATGATCCCACCTCTTCTCTTTCACGAATGCATCACAACACTTGTCACATGCTTAATCATATCCCCATGCCAATCTTTATTATCACTCAGGCTCCCCCTCAGTTTGCATATGGGATATCACATATGTTTGTCATCACTATGTGCCATGGGAAATCTCTCTATTTCTCCTCCATTCGATCTTGCATGGGTTTGTGCACACATGGGAGTTCCATATCAACCTTTAAAGTTCCTGGTGGATTGGCCTCTAGCACATTCAGGTGTTCGTTGAGTAGTTGGTTCATTCCTTACCGTCTCTGGTTTTTTAGTTTAATTCTCCATTTTTTTTGCAGTCATGACTCTCCAAACTCTCTCAACTTGCAATTCTCCATGTGGTGACTCAATCAACCCCTCTACCACTGCTCAAATTGTGAGAAGGAATCCATGAAATGGAAATTGCAATTACAACAACAAGAGCTGGAAACCTTGAGTAAATCCAATGTCCAGATGGAGAAAACATTTCAGGACAAAGAAGATAAGAGGGATAAGGAGCTAGCAATTGTCTTGAGGAAAGTCAACAGACACTCTGAGAAAATTCATGCCCTCGGTAAGGAATTTCGCAAGACACAGCTAGGAAACAATCAACAACAAGCATTGGCTCCTTCTATGGGTTCCCAAGCCTCATGTGAAGTCAATCAACACCTGCAACTTCAGCCAGGTTGTAGCAAGAATTACAACACTCAGACAAAAGTGGGCACAATTATGAAGCTCAAATAACTCAGGTTTCATGCAATATAAAATTGATTTTGTGTTAAACACCTATGTTCGAGTATACTCTTGAAAGTATGAAAGTTTTTTTTATAGCTATTGTAGCAGACATAGAGCATTTAAGGTTGTTCGTCTCTTTTATCATGTCGAAGGTTTCTCTACAGCTTGGAATTTTTTTGTAAACTCTAACCGATTCAACATTGTTGTAGCCTCCCTTTTATAACACAATCTTATCTGTTCTTATTAAAAAGATAATAATACATAACTTATTTTATACTTACATACTAATATTTAATATTTATCTAGCCTCCCTTTTATAATACAATCTTAATCTTATCCGTTCTCATAAATAATCTTTTGACAAAAATGGAACTACAAATTATGTTATGGAACATTGTTCATATCATAATTAAAATATAACAATTACAGACCAACATGACAAAAGTATCACTTCCCCACTTATTTATCGAATTAATTTCGAGACTGATAAATTTTCTTTTTTATGACTAAAGTAGTAAGAGTTCTTAGGTCAATGTACCAAAATAACTTTCCAACAACTACCATTCTTCCTAATTTGACAACTTTAACTTATGACCCAATAATAAATCCATGTAAGTTAAGAGATGTTTAATGAATTTTGGTTAGTGGATGATACTTAATACCAATATAAGTAAGTAATGCGTTAGTCTTAAAATGACTTTTTTGGAAACTTGAATTAAGAGTACTTGCTAATTTTCAAATAACTAAATCCAGAAGGAGTTTTAGTATTAATTTTTTTCATTTATCATTAAAACTATTACAAGTATAATGAAAACTATTACAAGTATTTTGGAGTTTTAGTAGTTTTTTTTTTCATTTATCATTAAAACTATTACAAGTATAATGAAAACTATTACAAGTATAATGAGTTACAATGTGGCTAATTTTTATTTTTAAATCTGATATAATATTTTGTATTAATTATTTTGAACATACGATATGTTTGAAAGGTTATTTTGAAGATATAATAACATTAATAAGAGTTTAACTCTCTGTTTGTTTATTAATAGTATTTAATTTAAAATGGATTTATAAGTTTGATTAGTCTAAATCTATTTTAATCTAAATTTATCCAGTATTGAGAGGGATCAAATTCCTTGAGGTAAAAACTCTTTTTAAAGTTTTTGGACTCTAAAAAGGGTTTGCACCTTGAGAGATTTGATCCCTCTCAATGCTTGATAGATCTAGGGATAAGATGAATCTATGCTAGTTCCAATAGAGGGTGATAATGTTAAAACTATGTTTTAATCATATGACAAAAGAAGTTTAAACTAAAGACCATTCAAGCCTTTAACTTAAGATATTGCATTCTCTAATGTCAATGGTTATGATTTATTATTCCCCAATGAAGCCTCAATGGAATATGTTCCTTTTACCTCTATTTATAGGTGTAATGTAATATATCATATGTATATTACAATGTCATTAATTACTAATTAAATCATTAATCTAATAATTATACTTTTAATGTAAAGTCATGTCTTTTTAGACAAAAAGACGTGACTCTACTCATGTACATGTAAAATACACGTTGTTGTACATTGAATAAGACAACGAATAATAAATTTATAAATATTAAATATATATTTCATGTATATCTAGTTTCATGCTTCCAATTCGTATCAGAGAAAAATCTTGGTGAAAGCCAAAAGCACATGCATTCAAGATGGAAAATATCATTCTTAAAAACATGAAAATTAAAACCATTATGGAAAATATGAGCAACACTCTTGAAGAAATGAAGAATTCTCTGAACAAAACAATAGAAGAAAAATTAGAGAAAGCAGTCTTGGCGTAATTAAGGGAGAGGGGTTTCCGCCAAAACCAAATCTCTCTTCAAGAAGAACATCAGAAGAATCCCTCTGTCATCAAGACAGACCTCGAGGTCGCCCAACAAATTCCTCCATCCTCCTTACTACGCAACATTAATGCTCTTGGTGACAAGTTTATTGAAACAAAACATGCTCACAATATGTTTGCAAATGAAGGACATATCATGCAATGTAAGATAACAAAGGATATTTTAAGGAGAAGAATGTTAGAGGAGGAAGATGAAGATGGAGAAAAGGAAAACGAACCTTGTGCAGAGGATCAACAAGTTGAAGATCATTTATTTCAACGACAAGTTGATCAAGGCGATGCCCAAAGTGAACGAGACAATACAAATAGAAGAAGCCAAGGAGGTTTTAAATATGAGGAGCATACAAAAAGTTCACCTACTTTTCCCACTCATACAAGGAAAGCTGAAGAATGTCTTGGAAAGAAGTCCCTTCCTATGGTCGAACTAAATGAGCAAGCACTCACCCATGTGAAAGTTGAAGAACTCGAAGGAAAAAATGTGACAAAATACAACATCCAAGAGGAGGTGATACTTATTAAACGAGGAGCAATAATGGGAGGACGATGAGAAGAATTCGATAGGCAATCAATTTACGTAGATAAGGTGAACTATGGGTGCAAAGCAAAGGACTTGAAGACACATTTTTAGTGTCGTGGGACAGTGAAACACATTACCATTTCTACAAACAAGTTTGGGAACCCACGAGGGTATGCCTACATGGAGTTTTCAGATCTGGTCAATGTGGACAAAGCCCTTCTCTGTCTAAATGGTTCCATCCTCCGGTACTAGGAGATCAATCAAAGGTTTTTCCTCCCCCTAGAAAAGAAGCTGCCAACAAATTCTAGAAACATGCGTGTTGATTCTAATAGGTCATCGAACCCAACATAAAAAAAAACCCCAAAGTATTACTGAAAATTAATAGAGGACACATAGACATGGCTAGCTCCATGGGATCCCCTAGATGTGCCACTGGACCATTTTCCCCTCACAGTGTACAAGACGTGTACACTCCACACTCCAATTATTTAATTTCCCCTTTGTCCAGCCTAAGAGCATTCTGCAATATCAGTTGCAGAAACCCTAAAGTCTCCAAAGAAATATAAATGGTTTTTGGCAATGGCACAGTTTGAGCACGAGAGTTGAGGTCATTGGGTCGATAATGGCAAGAGTGAGGAATTCGATTATGATCTGTTCACAGTTGGAGTTAGGAGTGATGGATTTAGGACCTCCAAGTTCACTACTAATTTTTGTGCCAAGGCACATTGATTGTCATATACCCACCACAGAAAAAATAAAATTTTCACTCTTCTTCAAGGGATAGAATCCCTGAATTCCTATGGGGGCCTAGCATAGGCTAGCTCTTCCTTTATCCACCTCTATGTGATCGTTGGTTATGACCACAGTCTAAGACAAGAGGCACATTTCGCATTTCGCGACTCAGTGATGTAAGAGAGTCAAGTCTTTCAACTCTTCAAACCTCAAAACTCGAAATCTTACCTTCAATGAGATCGACGACTGCGAATCTCCCCCTGATCCAATGGTCCTAGCCGTGTCGGGATTTCGGTAACTGGGAGTTCGAAATGTAGTTACCCAAACCACTGGTCACTCCATTCCCCGAACTCCGATATGCGAGTTCTCGTACGAGATCCAATGATCCTCAATGATTAGGATCCAACGGTCTAGATCTTTTCAGAGTTTCGTGAACTGGGAGGTCACGATGCAGCGACTCCAAATCTCTTGTCACTCCAATCCCTGAATTTTGATATGGGATTTCGTGTATGAGATCAACAACCCTCGTTGATCTGGATCTGACGACCATTATCCCTCCTGAGCTTAAGGGTGTTGAAAGACACGCAGTCTTAATCGTGTGTCGGGGTTTCGTATACCGGGATTTCATGACTTGCGAAGACGAGGGGTCTTTCCCTCTGGTTTCCCGGATGTCGAAACGCCGAAACTTATTCACGCTAAACCAACTCATCCACAGAGTGCATCGGGGTTTTGTATACCGGGATTTCACGACTTGCGAAGATGAGGGGTCTTGCCCTCTGGTTTCCCAGGTGCCGAAATGCCGAAACTTATTCACGCTAAACCAACTCATCCATAGAGTGCATCAGGGTTTTGTATATCGGGATTTTGCGACTTGCGAAGATGAGGGGTCTTGTCCTCTAGTTTACTGGATGCCAAAACGACGACCGGCAACCACGTTTCCTATGCCAATGGATGGTTCTGAATACTTCAGGACTTTTAGGACTTCATCGAGTCCACTCTCCTTCCTATGCAAGGGTTAATATCGACGGTCAATAGAGCTCCGACAGGTCCTTGGATCTACGATCCTGGTTCCCATCACTACTTGTGAAGGATAAAGGGGTCGAGGTATTAACGCCTTCGTTCCTTCCTCCAATCTAACGGTTGGGACAAACCTCAGATCCTCTGAAAGGATCTCATCCATTCATCTAGAAAACGAAAGGGTACTCTCTTTCGGTATTTGAAACTTGCTATCCTTCCTGAGCTTCGTCAGCTATGGAGGACTTGAGAGCTTTGCGCTCTTTCTCCTGGACTTGACTCTTAGAAGATTCTTCAGCACAACTATTGCGCTCCTTCATCAAGGGGTTCTGGGGTTCTATTTGATCGCAGAGATCCTGTGCATATCTGCACTACCTCTCATGAGCTTAACAAACTCCGTCCTCTAAGGGACTTAGAACGACTAGGTGAGTAAACCATCATACATGCAACTACGCCTAAGGTCAATGAGCTCACAGTTCGCGGCTCTAGATTAAGACACTACAAAAATCAAGAGTTTATGAGAACAAGTCATGTATGAACCATATAATTCCTTACTTGCCTAATTATACAATCACGCAGAAATAGAAGGGATACAGTATATCCATTAAGCATTCATTCACATTCTTGAAGGCATATGCAGTATAACCAATTCATACACAGTTATGTCTAAATTACATAGGGTAGGAAATTGCTTATCTATTACAGGTTGCCACCAACCAATTGACTGTGGGTGTTCATCCTTCCACCCGACCATAGGCCCAGAGGCATTCTTTGTTATCACTCTGGCCACCCCCGTGCCAAGCCATGATATCACCAGGGAATTCTCACACTTCTCGAGGGTTCTTCCTCCGTTTCCGCTTCTTTTTGGATCTTGTTCTCTGTAACTCAGAGCTTTCTCTCTCGGTTATGGCCTCGACGAGGTTTCTCAGATGCTCCTTGGCATCAAGATCGCGACCTTCCATTCGTGACTCCTTGGAGAGCTCCGTGCATCTCCCTTCCGATATTACGCTCTCTTTTTTTGTCTGGTGTCTCCTCTCCCGTGTGTATCCCTCTTACCCTGGAAGGTTTTTGCTGACCTATCATGTTCGTTCTGTCAGAAGGAATCTTAGGTCTGCAGGTCACTACGGTACTTTGGGCTGACAGCACATGTTTCAATTTATGGGGGTGGTTGATTGTTCAACCACCAGTCCTTTCTTCATCAACTGATATCTTTCCTTGGGATCCAAAGGAGGTTGTCATCCTCATCAAGGGAAATTTGGGGTTATTTGTCATAATGAACCCTCTCTTATAGTTTTCA
>ML776655.1:79211-91051 GCA_009831015.1 Picea engelmannii | reverse complement strand
TTTCTAATATGTATACCAGCTCTTCCGTCTCTCTTAAGACCCAGGCTCTTTGTCCTGAAGATGGATCCTGATCTGGATCCGAAACGTCGACAATCTAATGACTACACTGTGGCTTTTCCGATGAAAACTGAAAATCCCAACCATAGAAATCTCACGCATCAAACCATTAACATGTTTATCCATTTTCTTCAGTTGGTATTCCCAAGAACCTTGTAGTAGGATATAAAAGACATTTTTGGGCTTGACAAACTCTGTAAGAGGCAGAAAGACATTTAGTCGATGGAAGTATCGAAAAAAATAAATATAAAACAAGACTTATAGTCAGAGGATTCTCACAAGCAGAGGGAGTAAAACTATGATGAGATATATTGATCCAGTAATCCGATACACTTCCATCTGTACTATCATCCAAGAATTGGAAACCACATCAGATATATGGATTCTTGATGACTTTGATTTCCAACAAGAGTATTGTTGATCCAAAACTACTATTACAGTATTAGTGATGAAAACCTTCTTTTGATAACTTATTTAGAAAGTCTTGTTGATTGGATACAAGTAAGCTTTGACTTATGATTTCGAGATAAAGGATATGAGTATGATGCACTACTTCTTGGACAAGAAGTATGGCATAGGATTGATGAGATTTTCTTGAGTCAAAGAAAATATACAGTGAGAATATTAAAGAAGTTCAATATGACAGAATGCAAAACCACCGTGATGGATTTGAAGAAAATGAATGATGATGATTTAGACGAGATTGATCCACAATTGATTGGATCATTGATGTATCTAGCTAACACCAGAAAAAATTCATGCTATGTAGTGAATACACTTAGTCAATCCATGAGTCAGTTGAGATGGACTCACTGGATAGTAGTAAAGCATGTATTGAGATATATATGAGGCACAGTTGGATATGGCCTAAGATATGCCTCTAGTGTGAACTTGAGTTTGTAGGATATGTCAATATAGATTGAGAAGAGAGTATAGTGAACCGGAAGAGCACATCATGTTGTTGTCTTACCATGAAGTTTGCCATGATTTCCTGATGCAGTCGGAAACAAAACTCTGTGGCCTTGAGTACCACATAAGCAGAGTATATAGCATCGAATGTGAGAAGCTATATGGCTTCACAAGCTTCTGACAGATTTACTTAACCATGAGATGGATCCTATGATGATAACCAAGAGTCGTGTGTAAAACTCTTTGAGAACCCAATGTTTCTTGATGGATCGAAACACAATGAGATGAAATATCTTTATATTAGAGATATGATGTAGAGGAAAATAGTACACATGAAATACCTTCCTACACATGAGCAGATTGCAGACACCTTCACTAAATTAACTTGGTGAAGAATGCCTCCCTAGTTGAGAGGGAGTATTGATGACTCCAACCAAGACAAAGTTCAAAGTACATCTGTGTGAGACTTGGCATGATGAAGAATGCCTCCCTAGCTGAGAGGGAGTGTTGATGATTGCAGTTATGTGAGACATTCTCTAGCTTACATACCTATGAGATGTGGATCATTGCAGCTATGTGAGTCTTTCTCCAGCTTACAAACCTAAGAGAAAGCCCCTAATAAGGGTATGTGGTTCCTATCTGAGACAAAGTTGAAACAAAGAGATGACCTCCTCCATTCATAGAGTTGAGAAGAACTCCAGATGATTCTCCAGTGAGAAAAGACAATATGTTGAGTTAGACATGCCTGTGGCTGAGCACAAGGTGAACATTTGAAATCCCAAAGTGTTGGGTGTATCGTCATGAGAACAGAAATGAAGATGATGTATTAGCCTCCTCTGAGCAACATAGTTGACAAGAAACTCTAGATGATTCTCCTGTGTGAGACAGAGGGAAAGAAGATCTGAGTGGACGTGCCTGTGGACGAGCACAGGTGAACATGTGAAGAAATGGGTCTTCTGTGTAATGCAGTGAGCCAGAAATATGGACACCCCTATGGATGTGCCTCTAGTGGATGAACACTAGTGGGTGTATAAGATCCCTTGCTATATTGTTCAAGAGTCAAACCTACCTATAACCCTAATTGTAATGTAAAGGGTACAGGTCGACCCCACCTTAATGTGATTAATAATTAATGTAAAAGATAATTAATATAAAAGATAATTAACATAAAAGATAATTAAATATGGAAATTATTAATTATATTTTGAGTTACTGAGGTCGTCCCTATTGTGCCAATAGACACATCATTTAATGTGACAAGTCTTATATAAATAAAGGTGAATCCCCATTGAAGAAACACACTTAACATTGTGTCATCTCATTATTTTAGAAGTTGTGGTCTGAAATTATGAGAATTGCAGCACCCTCTTATGTGTTAGGTTTGGTGATGAAGTGAGAGGCCTTTCTCTTGAGAAATATAGCAAAGGATTGGTTGGGTTTTCTTCCCTTGTTGATAAGGGTTTCCCAGGATACTTCTTATGTTCTTGTGCATGGTTATTCTTCGTGTGATCTTGGTTTACTGAAGTAGTTATGGTTCAAGTAATGATTAAATAGAAAATTTAAAGAGGACACTTGAGCCATAGCTCATTGAAAATATAACCTATACAACCCTCTAGAGTAACCCACTGTCATCGTAGCTAGTTGATGGAAAAATAAAATCCACTTCAAGGTAGAATGGTCTCCATGAGGAGAAAAATCACATAGGAAATGGTTATATCTCAATATCAACAGCACGTCAAATGGAAAGGGAACATGAACGTCAACAAGAATGTGAACTTTGAAGATGGTATTGTAATTCTATTAGACCTCCTACTCGGGTTCATAAGGAGTTTTCTTTTTCTAGAAGTGATAAATCTAGCTATGGCAAATGTTTTAGATCCAAGCATTCATCCTTGCCTATGCTTTGAGGATGAAGCTTTCTTAGGGAGGGATGACTTGTAATATACCGTATGTATATTACAATTTCATTAATTATTAATTAACTCATTAATGTAATAATTATACTTTTAATGTAAAGTCACGTCTTTTTAGACAAAAAATGTGACTCTACTCATTTACGTGTATTTAATACACATTGTTGTACATTGAATAAGACAACGAATAATAAATTTATATATATTAAATATGTATTTCATATATATCTAGTTTTATGCTTGCATGTAATATGACTGGTCCAAAGCAATACCTTTTCCCATAGAATCCCCACATAGTTATCAAATCTTACTAAAACATTTGTGGGAGGTTTTGAGAGTAAACTTCCAAGATTATACACAATTTGTTCAACAACTCCACTTGTGTCATTGACAAATCCTACATGAGTCCATAAGTTCGAAGTAAGCATCACCCTATCTCCAATTGAAATAAGCAATTCAACTTCCAATTATTCATCATCTACTTCAATGGAAAAGTTTCTTCTAACTCTTGCAACAAGACTACATGCATTAGGGTGATGTGGGGATCCAAAAAATGTTTATTGTGATTATAGACATCATCATTTGTTGCAAACAATTGTATGGCCCTATCAAAGAAGCATATGTGTGAGTCATTATTAATTTTCAGTCTTCTACAATTGCAATTACATCTTCAACATTCATTAGCATATAACAAAAACACTTCTAATCTTTATTTTCTCCATCTTTCTTAGACATTTTATCAAGAATCACAATAGTTTGGAATAAGTTTGTTGTAAACCTTAATAGATAATAAATAGAAGAGAAACCCTTAGCTTGAGAAATAAATGAAATCATTCACACCATAAACAACAACAGAATGAACACAAGAATGAAGAGAAAAGCCTTGAGGTAGGGTAACACCATTAATTATTCCTTATGGAAGGAATCACTTCACAAGCCATGCTTGCGACAATTACAATATACTTTACAAGACATCTCATTACATTGCTTATACTTCTTTATATAATTCTATTTAACATCCTAGGAACTTTCTAGTGAAAGAACCTTCTAGTGAGTGGAACCTTGTAGTAAGCATTCTTACAATTATTGTTTCCACACTATGTGGCCACCTATCTATCATTACCCCCTTGGGTACATCCCTAGGCACCCCATATTATCTTCCCTAAGTACATTACAAAGTTCTATATTTATCTCACAAACATTCACATGCATATATAGGTTTATCCATAACTTAAGGAAGTTGTCCCACATCACCAACCAATATATATGATGCCGCTCCAAAAGAAACAAACAAATTTTCAAGGAAACCTTGATAAAGTTAAGCATCAATTAGTGTTAACATAACTCTCCCTATGAAACTCATCTCATCAATAATGATATATTTGACATGTGACATCTCTTATTGTAAGCTAATCAAATGTGACCCCAATAAATTGGTCATATCCCTTGTTGGTATAAGAAGTGTAAAGTTCATCGTTGATCCAAATATGTTAGATGTTGCAACATTGGTCGGGGCCAAAAGAAGTAAGGGGATCTTCTTAGGATTTAGCAACAGACTCAATTTCAAAGGTTTGCTTAGCTACTTCAATTATTAATAAGTCTACTTGATATTGATAGTCTCCCTCAATAAATATTACATAGTTCTATATTTTTGTCTTTGCCACTACGCTCTTTTTCATTTGAGATTCTATCTTCTTTGTTCACCCCTTTAATATAGATTTATACAATACCATTGAGTAACTCTTTGAAATCTTTGTCATTCATGTTATTGTTTACTTCAATCTTCCATTTGTTCATATGATTCATTCTCTTTACATCTCTTAACATATTATCCAATTGCCATTTTTTGTTTTTCAATTTCAATATTGTTAAAATTTTCATTATGAAGAAACATCTTTATGTTTTATTCAAATATGTTACTGGATCAAATAACACAGTGACAATGATATGGATCGATTTTATATGTTATCATTGATAAACAAATAACAATTTCAATTTTCATAACACTAATGCTGACTACAATCACATCAACCAAAAAAATGTTTTGAGATCAATCTTTTTAGAATACAATACAGTGGTGTTGGTTAAAATTTAGGGCAACCAATATTCAAGTTTTTATGTAGTATTCAATACTGTGGTGGATAGTGTAAAGGTAATTTAGATCCGAGGTTGAATAGTCCGAGCATTCAATACTGCTTAGCAGAGTGGATATTGTTCACCAAAATTTAACATAGTAGTCTAAATGATGCAGTGCCCCCACCTTAGCAGGGTTTGCTAACCTCCCGGTCTTTGGATCTTCTCAATCTTTGAGCTAGAGCAGCTCTTCAATTCCCCGCTGGAATCTTCAAGAATTGTCCACAGGTTCTTTTCACAAAACTCTGTCATGCGAACAAGCACCAGGCGCAAACTTCTCTCACGCGACCACTGGTTGTGACCACGAGCCTTACCCAAAAGGCGTTTCGCAATTTCGCGTGTCGGGTCTTTGCATGTGAATCACCCTGATTCTCCCAACCCTTGAAACCCCGACAAGAGTTTAGCATGTACTAGCTCCTCCCTTATCTTCCTTCAATGTGACCTCTGGTCATGACCTGGGGCTCAACTCTCAAGCGCGTCGGGATTTCACGTATTGGAAACTCCCGATATGATTAGATCTATGGTCCATGATCTTCCTTCGATCAACGACTACAATCAAGTTGCAATTTCGCATTTCATGACTTTGGAGGTTGGTTCACCTCTGTTCTCCCGATCCCTGATTTCTTGATATTTGCGAGCGTCAGATCGATGGTCCAGACTTTTCCTTTGATCAACGATTGTGATCAAGCCGGGATTTCACGTTTCGCGACTTTGGGAGTCTCCTTACTTCTATTCTCCCAATATCTGAGATCACGATGGCGCTAGATCAATGGTCTAGATCTTCCTAGATCCAATGGCCCAAACCAAGTCTAGATTTAACCTTTCGCTCCTTTACATCTTATGGAGTCCCATCGACACTTAGCCGAATTCTAAAGCTGTGCACTCCTTGCAGCAGATTCCTACTCAAGACTTGGTTCTTGTGGATCACTGTGCATGCCTTGCAGTAGCTGCTTTGCACTCCTTGCAAAGGGAAAGTTCTGTGTTATCTCTTATGAGCTTCGGAATCGAAACAGATCCCGTCACACACTCCTTGCGTTATGTGTGCACACCTTGCACTTACTCAACAAAAGAGAAACAATTGAAACTTATACTAACCTTCACAGTTTCATCCATTCATAACGAAATTCCTTCATTTATGAAAACACAATAACAGAGAATTACAAACAGTAACGATGCTATGCATTTGAGTCAATTTTCCTCTATCATATTCATTCAAAAGTAAATGGCTACAACTAATATCAAAACCATAACTCAAAACTTGGAAAATTCCTACTAACTCACAACAACCTCATTTGGGCATACAAAACCTCTATTTAACTCAGAGGGTCCTTTGGGTTCCCCCCGACTACTCATCTACCTCAAAAACAAAAACCTAACTGCTACTTAAGTTCAATTACATTCAAGACTCGGAGTGAAACTCCCTGATCGCTCATGATCATCCACTCCCAAGCGTTTGATCTTCTTCCGTTTTCCCAATCATCTCCAAAAGATTCGCGGTAACTCCCAGCATTTGAGATTCCGAAATGATTCTCGAGCACTGAGCTTTCCTGCGATGTGTGCTTGCTGACGATGCTCCTGCATCACTAAACGTTCTACCTTTTGGGGGTTTTATGACCACTTTTCCATTTGATTTTGCCTGAAATCCGGTGATGAATGGTTGGATCTGTAGATTTGAGTGACTAAGTTTGTATAATCCAAGTGCCCTAGGGGTTTTTCAGCACGCTGAATCCATTTATGCATTCAAAAAGACAATTTAAACAATAGAAAATAAAAATTTTGTCCAAATTTACATTGTCGGATTTCGGCCAATAGATAAAACTTTAACCAATGCTTAATTTAACAACATAATTTAACAACATAGTTTAAAAGTTGAACAAATTTTATCCAAAATTCAAAACTCAATATTAATAATAGTTGTTAACAACGTAGTTTAATAGTTGAACAAATTCTATCCAAGATTCCAAACTCAATGTTAATAATAGTTGTAGTTGTCGGATAAGCTCAATATCAATGATACTTGCAAGATTCCAAGCAGCCTAGAATATTTAGACTAAACCAAATTGAACATAGCAAATGATAAATCTCAAATCTCATTATCCTTATAATTTATGAGAGCATGTGTGGTTATTCCTTCAACAACGCTGGGCATGTCAATAGACTAAAAATGGAACTGACCACGCAACCAGAGACACACGGATTCGTTCTCTGTCGCTTATTAAAGAAATTTCGACAAGGTCTAAACACCCCGCACAACAACATTTAATGCTGCGACAGGGTGCATATACACCGGAGGATCCTGTTGTTGCATTAAATGCTGCTGTGCGGGGTGCTTAGTGCTCGCCATGAAATTCAGCCAGCCCACGCACTGACAGCGATCACGGGTTCGAAACTGTAGACGGAACTCCACCTCGCCAGTTCACAGATACGATTGCCTTTACCTTTACTCGCATTTAATACAAAGAAGAAGCTTCCATTCATATCATCAGCCTCACGGAAGATTGTCGTATATATACGAATCTCTTACAGAACTTAACCACTGCTAATAATGATGCTCATTAATGATTGTCTCCAACTGAATTCAAAGGCGGTTTTCTGTGAAAGTTAAATCTCTTTAGGGAGTACGTGTCATCCGCGGGTTGTGAGAATGTGTGAGTAATATTCAGTTTACTAAGTATCATTGAATGTTGTGGCAGGTGGATTATAGATAATTGGATATGAAGCCTGCCTGATACAGGTGGATTATAAATAGTTGGATCTGAAATTTCAGATCAGATTGTCTATAATCTACCTTTAGAGGATCTGAAATTTCAGCATTTAGAGGCTGGATATTGTTAGCGTTGAGTATGGTAGGAATTTCAAAAAGAGTAGTCTAAATGTTCTACCTTTTAGTTCTTTTTAGATGATTTTTTTCATTTGATTTTTCTGGAAATCTAGTGAGGAATGGTTTGGCCAAAATCCAGTGAAGAATGGTTGGATCTCAAGATTTGAGTTGCTAAGTTTATATAATCGAAGTGCCCCACTGGTTTTTCAGCAGCTGATAAAAATTCAATTTAAATAACAGAAAATAGCTACCAGATTTACATCAAATGATTCCTAATAAAAACAAAAACAAAAAGTAGAAAATTTAATCAACCCATTTCATTAATATAATAAAACACACTTTATATTTTAAATATACTTTATTTTTTAAAATATGGTAAGAGTTGTGAGAAATTGTTGAATTAATAAGTTTTGATTGTTAAAATTAATTGGTTTTAATACAAATAACTAATAAAAATCCATTTATAATATCAAAAAATTAGAAATTACATAATTTTATTATCAAACTTAAATAAAAATTATCACCAAAGTTCATCAAATTATCAATAAATAAGTTGTTTATTATATGAATACATCGTTCTAAATTTAAATAAATTTAAACTAATTAGTGGTAGTATGAGGAAGAGTAGACTAAACGTTCTACCTTTTAAGGGTTTTTTGGCCAGCATGCTAAATCCATTTATGCATTTGAAAAGACAATTTAAACAATAGAAAATAAAGATTTTGTCTAAATTTACATCTCCGTATTGCCACCAAATAAACCCAAAAAGTAGAACATTTAACCAACTCCATACGAACATGCTTGAGTATAGTCACCATAAACAAATATACACTTACTTTTGATAATTTATATATTCTAAATATATTGAGCGTTGTCATTTATGGTTTCATCATAATAAACACTCTACAAGATTCATCTTAGTTTGAGATTTTTTAAACATTGAGAGATTTGTATCATAATTGTTTTTTATGTCTCATTTAATCCTTTAATTTGAACCATTGTTTTCTCTGATGTCAATATTGTTTATTAGTCTCAAAGTAAATTTCAATGGAAGATGTTCCCTTTTACTTCTATTTTAATAGGTGGTGTAATATGATTCCTCTTTTAATAGATGTAATATGATTTGGTGAAGGCTATACCTCATCCCAGTTTTCATATAATTATCAAACCTTACTAAAATATATGTGGGAGGTTTTAGAGTCTCCACATAATTATCAAACCTTACTAAAATATGTGTGGAGGTTTTAGAGGTAAACTTTGAGTCTCCAGATAATTATCAAACCTTACTAAAATATATGTGGGAAGTTATAGAGGTAAACTTTTAGTACTATACATAATTTGTACAACAAATTTAATTGTGCCATTTACAAGTCCTACATGAGTCCCTAAGTTTTTCATAACAGATCTGATAAATAAAACTTAAATCTACACTATGAAGGTGAAATTCCTTTAGATTCCAGAATATTTAGTTATTGATTTTATGCTTATGTATGAAATATATAAAATGAGGAAAATAGAGAACAATAAAGTACAATCACACACCATCCATAAGATAACACAAAGATTTTCTCTGGGAAACCCTTACGGGAGAAAACCCAGCTAGAAGGTGAGGCTGCTTTGCTTTCTTTTCACTGGTATGGAAATAATGCAAATACAAAGGAGAAGGCACTCTCTATGATGTTACCTAAGACATGTGGCCTATTAGGCTGCTACAGAACATTAACCCCCTGTTATGCTCTCTAATTTCCCACTCTCGGTTGTTCTTCTCCACTATGGAACAAAATACAATAACATAGAATGAAACCCCTTCTCCTCCTAGTGGCCTGGTATTTAACATAGCCCAATAGCCATGTAGGAATAGGTTTTTGACTTCCTCAACCCTCAATTGTGGTAAGGTTTTGAACCTTATAGAATCTTCTTGAAATCCCTCACGTGGCTAGCCCCATATGCATGAGTAATTGAGGTTGACGCGGCATCCTCTCGTACCATGGTGGTTAAATCGATAGGTCAACTCTTGCAGGAGGCATACTTTTGCATACGAACTCTGATTGACGCACGGTCTACACTATTGGAAAGGTATCAGTGTGCATGAGTTTTAGACACCATACGAGCATGCTTGAGTATAGTCACCATAGACAAATATACACTTACTTTTGATTATTTATATATTCTAAATATATTTAGTGTTGTCATTTGAGGTTTCATCATAATAAAACACTCTACAAGATTCATCTTAGTTTGAGATTTTTTAAACATTGAGAGATTTGTATCATAATTGTTTTTATGTCTTATTTAATCCTTTAATTTGAAATATTGTTTTCTCTGATGTCAATATTGTTTATTAGTTTCAAAGTAAATTTCAATGCAAGATGTTCCCTTTTACTTCTATTTTAATAGGTGGTGTAATATGATTCCTCTTTTAATAGGTGTAATATGATTTGGTCAAGGCTATACCTCATCCCATTGAGTCTCCAAATAATTATCAAACCTTACTAAAATATACGTGGGAGGTTTTAGAGTCTCCACATAATTATCAAACCTTACTAAAATATATGTGGGAAGTTATAGAGGTAAACTTTTAGTACTATACATAATTTGTACAACAAATTTAATTGTGCCATGTACAAGCCCTACATGAGTCCCTAAGTTTTTCACAACAGATCTGATAAATAAAACTTAAATCTACACTATGAAGGTGAAATTCCTTTAGATTTCATAATATTTAGTTATTGATTTTATGCTTATGTATGAAATATATAAAATGAGGAAAATAGAGAACAATAAAGTACAATCACACACCATCCATAAGATAACAAAAAAAATTTCTCTGAGAAACCCTTATGGGAGAAAACCCGGCTAGAAGGTGAGGCTAATCTGCTCTCTTTTCTCTGGTATGGAAATCATGCAAGTACAAAGGAGAAGGCACTCTCTATGATGTTACCTAGGATGTGTGGCCTGTTAGGCTGCTACAGAATATTAAACCCCTGTTATGCTCTCTAATTTCCCACTCTCGGTTGTTCTGCTCCGCTATGGAACAAAATACAATAACATAGAATGGAACCCCTTCTCCTCCTAGTGGCCTGGTATTTAACATAGCCTAATAGCCATGTAGGAATAGGTTTTTGACTTCCTCAACCCTCAATTGTAGTAAGGTTTTGAACCTTATAGAATCTTCTTGAAATCCCTCACATGGATAACTCCATATGCATGAGTGATGGAGGATGACGTGGCATCCTCTCATACCATGGTGGTTTGTTAAGCCCTAATATTGGTTCATTACCCCTTAATTGGGGAATATTATATTAGTAATGTTATTTTATTTATGTCGGCTTTAGGCCATTAGTTGTAATTATACCTCCTAGTCTCCTATATATACCAAGGAAACATTTTCATTTTGAATAATCTTGTACTTGAACATTTAAGTGGGGTAAAATGAGGTTGCCCCCTCGAAGAGGCTTATTATCTGAAATTATCTCTTTTTCAAGGCATTGAGTACTTTTTCTGAGGTTTTTCTATGCTATATTGATATTTGGTTCTTATCATATGGTATCAGAGCTCAAGGTCTTGGGGTTTCGCTGCTACATCTGAGAAACCTTGGCATTTTCACCATAATTTTTTTTATACAATGTTTCAGAAGGAATGGCTTGGAGGACATTTAGTAGACGGATCAAGGTACGTTGGGTTCAAAATTAAGTTCTTGAGGCCTTATACTTTCGGATATACAACCTGAACAAGATAGGGTTTTGGAATCATCCTGAATTGAGTCATTGCGGAATTTTCGCTATAAAAATTTTTCTGTAACGTTTCAGACCCTAAACTCCAGAGGTTATTCACAGAAATTGGCTGGAATTARCACTCCTCAAACCCTCAAGATCGAAGGATACATCAAAAAGAAAAAGGTAATAGTCCTAATTGATTCTGGAAGTACTCATAATTTCATTCACTATAAATTAGCCAAAGCTCTCAATTGCTTTGTATATCCAGCGCCAGAGTTTCAAGTAATGATT
>ML776655.1:25297-64062 GCA_009831015.1 Picea engelmannii | reverse complement strand
CTTGTTTCTAAAGGTGTATGATCTATATTTGGCAGTTTGTGTGCTCTTGTTTGTTTATGGATTAAATTTCACGATTGATAAAGAATATTTTGTAGAGTCACGTGACAACATTTTATGAGAAGATGATCCATATATTTAACTTTAGTTTTCTTTTATTTTCAGAGTCTTTTTGTATGGTGCTCATCAGAGACTTCTAAGTTTGACTTTAGTCCCACCCTCGCAGGGGCTTGTTAAGATATTTATGCTTTGTATCTCAGAATCAAGTTAATATAAAAAATCATATTTCTGATTTCATTTTCACATGCGTATCTAATGATATTGTTCAGATTTTACTTTTATTCTCATCTATTTTCCTATACACACTTATGCATATTTTTTCTTTCTTTATTTTGCACAGTTACATATAACATATAAAATCATCCTTAGTCCCTAGTACATATTACCTGTGGATTAAGATATTGTTTTGAATTAAAGGCTATAAACTCCAGGTAACATTCCCAACTATCTTTTTTTAGACTAGAAAGATTTGAAAATGCTTGAGTAAGTTTCTTCATACCTTTTCATCAACACCTTGTACTTTTCTTGTGACTTCTTCAGTGTCTCTTTTACTCGCAAATAGATATCCTTGATCTTCTCAACACATTTTGTTTTTTTAATGTATCTCATGTGAGGTCCACCCTCACTCCTCCTTGATGTCCATATACCACATCTAAGGGTGAAGGTGGAAAATACCCAAAGAAAGTTTCAAAAGGTGACTTACCAACAGAAGTGTAGACTGCTCTGTTATAAGAGTGTTGTATATAGATCATGTTTTCATCCCAGGTCTTCAGATGCTTCTGATTGTAACCCTCAAAATTTGCACCAAAGTCATGTTGACTACTTTCATCTTCCCATCTATCTATGGATGGAATGTTGTAGACCTCTTCAACTTAGTGTCCATCATTTCCCACAATGTAGTCCAAAATGCACTAAGAAATATGGTATCCCTATCTGATATGATTCTCCTTGGTATCCCAAAGTGCACCTAGACCTATTCAAAGAATTTGTTTGATGCTTCTTGTCCATTGATGGTATTTTTACAAGGAACGAGAATGCACATTTTGTTGAACCTTTCAACTACCACAAATAGATAGTCATGTCTCTTCCTAGTTGTTGGAAAACCCCCCATAAAATCCATGGAAATACTTTCCCAAGGTCGAGTGGGTATAGGTAAGGGATAGTATAGACCTTGCTTCCCGTTACTAGGATTTCTAGTACAACATGTTGGAGTTACTTCACACACACCTAGGATTTATTTTTCCTAAGGTTTTTCCTATGTTTATTAGTCTTTATCCAGTCTCCTAAATTTTAGGGAGAACATTCCTCTTGGAGAATATTCTCTTCAGTTTTCACTCCAGTTAGACTAGTTCAGTGGAGTCTAGATACTGCATTAGTTTTTTCACCATGCAACATTGGGATCATAACTAGCTAGTGTGCATTGTCCTTGGGATCATCACCAGACTAGCGCATTACCCATGATTCCCTTTTCTCCTCCTCACTTCACTCTATTTCAGTCAGTTAATTGAATACTGGTAGACTAGTTAACTCAGCTAGGTGGCAGTTCACTCTCATAACTGCCCGAGAGACTAGACTAGGTGGAATTTTCCTCCTATAACTGTTGTTGTGTGTCTAGATCACTCTAAACCACCACTATGGCACATTGGATTCACCTCCAGTGTGCATTGGTTGAGTTATACAGATTATATCATGTGTAAATTATTCATTATTCATTACGGTTAATGAAAATTCTTCCATTCTTTCTCTCTTAATTCTTCTTTCTCAATTTCTATCTACAAATGTGTGTGGTATTTTCTAGATAGATCTATTATGTGTAGGTTCAACACATTTACATGGTATCATATCTGAAAGACTGCTAAGAAAAAGCTACACCAAATTATTTTTGCAGGTACCAAAGATTGAAGGCAGTGGAAAAATGGAATTCCCAAAAGAATTCATTCTTACACCTTACAATTATTTTGCATGGAAGGAGAGAATAATCATGCATCTCTTAACTAGAGGATTGAACATGTTAACCTTGAATACATAGATAGAACCGACATCAACCATAGAAAAATCCAAGTATCTAAATCAAATGGATGAAGCATTCAKAACAATTTACAGTCTCATCTCTCTCGATCTCCTTTTTCACATGTCTTCCTGTAAAACCCCCAATGAAGCCTGGAACACCTTGGAAGGGATCTTTGGAAAAMAATATGAAAGGAGGAGAAACATGCTCGAGTTGGAATTTCTCACATTGGATCCAAAAATCTTTGACAATCTCCAAGATTTCTTTACAAAATAAAAGGATTTATTGTCGCAACTCAAAGCTTGTGGGGTTGATAAATCTAAGGAGGAGAAAAAAATAATTCTCACCATTCTCTCCAAAATTGGTCCATAATTCTTCATGTTCATATCCACATTCCATTCATTCAAATTCAACTCTGGAGCCACCTGGAATATTCCTTCTCTTGAGGAATTTATCAAATCCTTGACACAAGAGCAAACCAAGCTCATCAACATGGGAAAAATCAAAATCCCAAAGGCGCATGCACTTACTATGCAATATGGAAGCCATCAATATCACAAATCTAAAGATAAATAAAAAAGGAAAGCTCATGCAAATCCGAAGAAGGAAGGGTACTCAAAACCCTTCACTGATGCCTCCGGATCCAAAGGTGGAAAGGGAAGAAAAGGGGAGAAATGCACATACTTCCATAAAGGATTACATCTAGAATCCGAATGCATGCAAAAGAAAATAGATCTAATGAATCAGATACTTTATAAAAAAACCTTGGATATCACATCCCTGAGGGTGCCAAGAAGAAGAATCCAAAAGATCAGAATCCCAAGAAAGGCAATTCTATCCATGCCTTGATTGTCATCAACTCCTCTCCCGATGCTTGGATCGTAGATTCAAGAGAGTAACATCACATGGATGCCAAAAAACCAGTATATTCTTCATTGGATGCATGAAAATGTCCTCCTATTCTGATGGAAGACAACTCTCTAGTCGAGGCCATCAAAAAAGGAAGGATTTAACTCACCAACGAAAGCTTCGAGAATGTGTTGCACGTTCCCAAACTTTCTGTCAATAATTTCTCCATGTATCAGAGGAAAAATTACGACATCGAAAAGAAATCCATATTCACACCTAATGTAGTGGACATCTATGAAATGCAAACTAATTCCAGGGTTGCTACCGATGAGGTGAATCATCAATCTAGATTGTATACATTTTCTGAATTTATTGAACCAGATTCTTCTTTATTGCTCACCCATGCTCATGAAAGTAGTAGAATATGGCACGAAAGGTTCAGGCATTTGAATTTTAGATATATGCAATAGGTTAGCAAGCAAATATTGGTTGATGGTCTACTAGACATCCATTTCTCCAAAGGAATCTGTGAGGGACGTGTTCTTGGAAAAGACTCTCAAGAGGAATTCGACAAAGGAAAGACTCACATAGCTTCCTCTCCTTTAGATCTGATCCATAATGACCTCATGGGTCCTTTTCCACATACATCAATCAATAAAGCGAGTTTTGTTCTCATTTTTTTTTATGATTTCTCATGTTTCACATGGATTTACTTTTCGAGGAAAAAATCCAAGGTCTTTCAACACCTCAAGGATTTCAAAGCCCTTGTTGAGACACAGTATGGAAAGAAAATCAAAGTCCTCTAAAATGATAACGGGGGGGCGTATGTCAATCATGAGATCCAAAATCTTTGTCACGAGGCAAGGATTGAGTTGCAACACACAATTCCATATACTCTGCAGCAAAACAAAGCTATTGAGTGGAAAAATAGATCTGTAAAATAGATGGCATCTTGCATGCTACATGCAAAGTCACTACCACAGAGAATATGGGCTGAAGCACTTACTTGTGAAAACTACATCCAAAAAAGATCTCCCCATAGATCGGTCAAGGATAAGACCCCCTACGAGGCTTGGAGCGGCCTCAAATCGGAAGTGACCCACTTTCATATTTTCGGTTCATGTGCATGGGCTCAGATTCCATTTGAAAAGAGGAAGACACTTGATCCACATAGCACATAGTGTATCTTTGTTTGATACCCCGATGGTGTGAAGGGATACAGACTTATTTATCTTTCCTCGGACTGGCTCATCATTGAGTGAAGTGTCCAATTCAAGGAAAGTGTCTCGCATGTACCTCAACAGTCGCATACAAACACCTTCATTCTTCCACCTATCTGAGATGATGAGCATGCACATGTCAACTCTTATTTAGATGAGAGTTCTGATTCAAAGGATTCATATGATCTAGATACAGAGTCAATATAGTATGATGTAGATTCAGAGCATCCATATGCAGATGCAAATCTAGAGCAGAGGACCAAGTGGGCACAAACTACTCTTCATAATGCAGGGGATCTTATTGGTGGTCCAACTGATACTAGGAGGAATCGATCTGATTTCGAGGAGCCTCCTATTGCACTCACTACCATTGAACCATTTCCCTCCAGGAATGTGTTCTTGTTTCAGTCTTCAGATCTACTGTCTTATGGTGAGGCTACTGGAAATCCCTTTTCGGAATCCACCATGCAGGAGGAGTACAACTCCCTCCTCGAGAACCAGACTTGGGATCTGGTTCCCCTTCCTTCTCGAAGGAAACTTGTCAGATGTAGATGGGTCTATAGGACCAAGAGCATGGTGGATGGACATATTAGTAGATACAAAGTCATGCTTGTTTCTAAAGGCTTTCAGCAGGTGCATGGCATTGACTATGATGAGACCTTCGCTCTCGTAGCAAAGATGGATTCTATATGATTGGAACTTGCCATTGGGGCAACCAAGGGTTGGGAATTCCATCAGATGGACATGAAGAATGCATTTATTCATGGTGATATTTCTGAGGAGATATATATGGAGAAACCCTAGGAATTTATGCAGGATTCATCTTTGGTTTTTCGACTGAAGAAATCTCTTTATGGCCTGAAGAATGATCCGAGGGAATGGTATGCCAATATGGACTCCTACCAATTGTCATAGAACTTTGCACATTGTAAATCAGACCCGAATGTCTACATGCTCAGGATGAATGATTCACTTCTACTCTTAGTTATGTATGTTAGTGATTTGTTGATCATCGGTTGCTCGACTTCAACGATTGCTGCAGTCAAGAGGATTCTACATGACAGTTTTTTTTATGATGGAAATGGGTCCACTACACTTCTTCCTTGGACTCGAGATCATTCAAGATGCATCAAGCATCAAATTTTCTCAGGCCAAGTATGCATGAGATCTCCTTGAGAGATTTCACATGATAGACTGCAAGTTTTCTTCGACTCCTTTCCAATCAGAAGTCAAACTTGAGGATGGTGGGGAAACTCCACTGGTTGATAACATATTGTACAAAAAACTAGTGGGGAGCTTGTTGTATCTCACACACTCTAGAATAGACCTCTTCTATGCAGTTGGCATAGTTTCCAGGTTCATGCAGGAGCCGCGTGAGATACATTGGAAGGTTGCAAAGAATATCCTTCGATACGTACTGGGAACCATCACCTTTGGAATTCATTATGCATCAGACTCTACATTATATCTCGTCGGGTTCATTGATTTTGACTGGGCTGGTGATAACACTCATCACAAGTCCACATCTGGTTACTCACTCAGTCTTGGTTCCAAGCCTATCTATTGGTCGAGAAAGAAGCAGGATGCTATTACTATTTCTTCAGTCAAGGCAGAGTACAGAGGGGTATTTAACATAACCATTCAGGGTATGTGGCTACAACAATTTCTCATTGAGTTGGGCATTCAGTTTCATCGACCGATTGTCATATGGTGTGACAACCAAAGCACTCTGAAGTTATGTAGAGATCCAGTTCAGAGGCAGCAGATGAAGCACATTAAGATCCACATGCACTACATCTAGAACTTAGTACATGAGGGGATCATCGACCTACAATTTTGTCCTTCAACGAAAGAGGCAACATACATCTTCACCAAGACCTTCACTGAGCAGAAGTTCCATTCTCTGTGAAGTCATATTGGAGTGAAGGACACAGTTGCCTAGAAACTGTCGGTTCTTCTTTTTACCTACATTTTACCTTGAGGGGCCGAGGGGGGTTTCCCATGAGGTTTTCTCTCTTTCCTCACTTTCTTTCAATGTATCTTTTATATTTGGGTACCTAACATGGCCTCGTTGTCGGGACCCATTATTTATTTTCACCATTGTGATGTTCAGGGGGGGTGTTGGAGTTACTTCACACACACCTAGGATTTATTTTTCCCAAGTTTTTTCCTATGTTTATTAGTCTTTATCCAGTTTCCTAAAGTTTAGGGAGAATATTCCTTTAGGAGAATATTCTCTTTAGTTTTCACTTCAATTTGACTAGTTGAGTGGAGTCTAGATGTTGCATTGGTTTTGTCACCATGAAAAATTGGGATCATCACTAGCTAATGCACATTTTCCTTGGGATCATCACTAGACTAGCACATTACCTATGATTCCTTGATCTCCTCCTCACTTCACTTTGTTTCAGTCAGTTAACTAAAGACTGGTAGACTAGTTAACTCAGCTAGGTGATAGTTCACTCTCGTAACTGCCCAAGCGACTAGATTAGGTGGTAGTTCACTCACGTAACTGCTGGTGTGTGTCTAGATCACTCTAGACCACCACTATGGCGCATTGGCTTCACCTCCAGTGCACATTGGTTGAGTTATACAAAGTATATCATGTGTAAATTATTCATTATTCGTTATGGTTAATGAGAATTCTTCCATTCTTTCTCTCTGCTTCTTGTTTCCCAATTTCTCTCTGCAGATGTGTGTAGTATTTTATAGCTATATCTATTATGTGTAGGCTCAACACATTTACACAACAAATTATACATACTCTAATATATTGTGCTACATATTCTTGTATTATGGGTTAGTACACATACCTCTGTAAGTTGGAAATTGTCTCCCCAACACTAAAATGTCTTGCAACCTTGGAGGTGTGAGCCTCTCTAATAAGCTAAAATCGTTCACCTTTAGAAACACAGAGCTTGTCAAGCTGGTAGAGTAAACCATTCTAGAAATGATAGTCAGCCTTGCCATCACCTTCTTGTATATGAATTTAGCCTTGTAGCTGTTGAAACACCTCCTTGAAGTTATCATATTCTGTCTATGCCTCTTTATATGCATCATGGGTAAAATGATACATGTGCATCAAAGTTCCCAAATATGTAATATTGGATGTGGGTGGTCGTGAAAGCATGTTTTCAAAATTATTTGTGCTACCCTTATTAAAATTTATGACCAAATGAAATTGTTGTAAAAACCCCATCCACATGTAATGCCTGGTTTGTTGTAACTTACTCTAGGCCTGCAAATAATATAGTGGCTGGTGATATATGTGGATGATGGTCTCATTTCCCATTACATAGTGCTTCCACTTTTTGACAGCTTATACCAAGGCATAGAGCTCCTTGTCATAGGTAAGGTAGTTGAGAACCATCCCATGAAATATTTTAGAATGATAGCAGATGGGCCTTCCTCCCTGCATCAAGACTGCTCCCATGGAATACCCACTTGTAGTTGCCTCCACTTCGAAGAGCTTCTGCAAATTTGGTAGCAGGAGCACTAGTGCTTGACTGCTCTTTCTTTTCATCTCATCAAATGACTTATGTTGATTCTTCACCCACTGGAAACTCTTACCACTAGATGTTATGGCATGGATTGGTGCAGCTACCACTGAAAATGAAGCTATGAACTTCTGCAAGTATTGTGTTTCCCCAATAAAACTCGTAGCTTTAGTGATATTCGTAGGAATTGTCCATTTCATGATGGCCTCCATTTTTGGGGGATTTATCTTGAGCTTCCCTCCACCGATCACATACCCCAAATACACCAAACACTATTGTGCAAACTTGCATTTCTTGAGATTGGCCAGTAGCTGACGTGTCTTAAGAGTCTCTAACACTTGCATAAGATGTAAGATTTGCTCCTCCCAGGTAGCACTATAAACTAGTATATCATCCAAATAGAAAATAAAAAAGGAATCTAGATAAGAGCATAAAAAATCATTCATTAGTCTCATAAATGTAGTTGGTGCATTGCATAAACCGAATGACATAACCAACCACTCGTACAAACCTTTCCTTTTTTTGAAGTAATTCTTCCAGGTATATCCTTATTTGACTCGCACCTAGTGATATCCTGATTTCAAATCCATCTTAGTGAAGTACTCGACATGTTGCAACTACTCCAATAGATCATCGATCCTTGGCAAAGGGTACTGATTCTTCAGTGTAATCTTGTTTAATGCCTTCTAATTGATACACATTCTCTAAGTCCCATCCTTCTTGGGCACAATTATTATGGGTGACCCATAAGGTAAGGTACTATGGGTGAGGTACTTAGTCGAATCAAACCCTACTCCAACAATTGTTGCAACTACTTCTTTACTTCATTTGTTTCTAGAATGAACTGTCTATACAACCCAATCTTCAGCAAGGGGGAGTCTGACAATAATTGTATTTCATGCTCCACTTCCCTCTTAGGTGGTATCCATTTAGGCTCTTGGAACACTCCTATGTATTCTTGTAGAAACTCCTCCAACTAATGTTTCTGCTCTTTAGTACACCCCTATATGGATGCCTTCACTCTCATTGAATCATCTTCATATTTATTTTCTCTTAAGAAAAGAAAAAAATATTTCTTATTAGAACTAATCAACTTCTTGGCTTAGTTGGAAATTATCATTGAGATCTTTGAATTTCCTTTATGAACGTTGATGATGTAGGACTTCCCATCCTTGATCAATTGGTACTAGTTGTCTCTCCGCATGAATGTTGCATCCCTCATATACATGTAAGAGCTTCCAAACACTAATCCACATACATCAATGGTCACTATGTCCAATTCCACTTCATCAATAAAATCGACACTTACAAAAAAATTAATCTTACACTTTTCCATTACCTTTATCTTTGCATCCTTGTTTACCCAACCCAATGAATATGGGATAGGATGATCGTGAGCCTCCAATACAATATTTTTTACCATATCCGTTGCTATGAGATTATCCTATGAACTAGAGTCGAATAAAGAATCTATCTTGGTCTTCTTGACTTGAATATATATGTGGAAGAGCTTGGTCATCTCCTTCTCTTTCTGGTTATGAAGGATACTCAGATTAACCTCCTTCTTCATAGATGTGCAAAAAATATTTTCATCCACATTTGAGCTACTTTCAACCCGATTTCTTGAATATGTGGCTAGAAGGTTCTTTTTCTTTTCATCCTTCTTGTGGTTCTTTAGGTTTAGCTCTAGATATGGTTTCCAACACTTTTCCTTAGTGTAGCCATCAATGTTGCAATGATTGCAATGGTTGTTGGGATATTTTCATTGATGTGTCATGGTTGTTGTCTTCTTATATTTTCACTATTTTCACTTCTTCTTCCCCTCCTTGGAAGCTTCCTGGTGCTCTTTCTTCTTTGATCCACTTGGTTTCCCCTTCTTTTGTCCTATGTTTTCCAGGTATTGTGCATGTACACATGCCTCATCCACTATACTTGGCTTAAATATCATCACTTTCTTTTGTAGATGACTGTATAAACCCCCCATATACTTGAGGAGTACATATGTGTTCTTGGGAGAGATACCCAACATGATGGCCATATTTCTGAACTCAGTGATGTACTCATGTACACTCTGCCCCTGCCTTTACCAGAAGTAGTGCCACTAGATCCATTGGTCCTCTACATACCCAATAGGGTAGAATTGGGATTTGATGAGAGTTTTGATGTCCTCCCACCTAGTTACTAGTGGTTCACCCTCCAACCTAAGTGATTCTATGTAGCTTTCCCACCAGGTTAAAGCATGGCTCTCTAACTTCAATATAGCAAATGAAATCTTCTTCCCTTCATTTATATGCTGATCAATAAAATAAAATTCTAGTTGTTTCAACCAATGATTTAGTTTTAATGCATCAATATCACCTTGATATGGCTTTCTATCCACTTTATCTTCCATATTGAATAGGTACTGTGAAGGTTTAACGACACTCGAAATTGACTACTCTTTCTTGGATTCTTTCCGTGACTCCTTTCCCGACTCTTCCCAATCTCCCTATTTTCCCTTTGATCCAATCTATGAGTTAGAGCCTCCATCATCTCTGAATGCTCTGAGATTTCTTGCAAGAGCCACCATGAGGAGGTTCATACTGTGACTGGTGTCAACAACTTGCGCTTCCAACCACTCAAATATCTCTTTTGCTAGATCTCATGGTTATTATGAACAGACTCGTTGGTCATGTCTAGGGTTTTTGCAACTTCTCTTTAATTCGATTATGGGATCCTGCAACTTCCCACAAATATTCGAAAGAAAAAACTTCTCTGATACCAATATGGTCTGTAAACTATCGTGGATATTCCATTGGAATAGTTTGTCACAACAGATCTAATAAATAAAATTGAAATCTACACTATGAAGGTTAAATTCCTTTAGATTCCAGATTATTTAGTTATTGGTTTTCTACTTATGCATGAAATAGATAAAATGTGGAAAATAGAGAACAATGAAGTACAACCACACAACATCCACAAGATAACACAAATATTTTCTCTAGGAAAACATTACGTGAGAAAAACCAGCTAGAAGGCGAGGCTACTCTACTTTCTTTTCTATGATATGGAAATAATGGAAGTACAAAGGATAAGGAACTCTCTATGGAGTTACTTGAGATCTGTGGCCTGTTAGGCTACTACAAAACAATAATCCCCTCTGTTATACTCTCTAATTTTCCACTCCTAGTTGTTCTTCTATGCTATGGAACAAAATACAATAACATCGGATGGAACCCCTTCTCCTCCTAGTGGCTCGATATTTAAGATAGCTCGATATCCATGTAGGGATAGTTTTTTTACTTCCCCAACCCTCAATTTTAGTAGGTTTTTGAAACTTATGGAATATTCTTGAAATCCCTCACGTGGATAGTTGTAACATCCCCCATTACCATCACTTACAAAATTCTATGATACCAATTTGTAACGTCCCCAACTTACTGCTGAACAATTCCACTCCAAAAATCTTGTGCGCAGATTCTACACTATAACGTTCCCTGTTACAGTTAGACTTACAAATATGTGCAGGAAACTCAAGGTAATGCACACAATCCCAATTTGGATCGTGCCACAAATTTTTTCCTCTTCTAACACTAGTTATAACAATGGAATTAACACATAATACAACTATGCGCATAATCATTATGAGCACAGAAGTACCATTGCACATGTAACCACTCTAAACACATGATTGCTACTGTGTGTGAAACCATTCTAGTGTCACACATAGATTCAAGTCTCCTTGTGTGCATGGATCTGCTTCCCTATATGCACAATGAATCTAGTCTCTTGCACACTTGGATTATTTCCCTGTGCGCACAAAAATTCTAGCCTCGCCTTGGAAATTCGTGACCATTATTACAAAATTAAATAACAAGAATACTTAATAACTATCATACTTTGCATTTGAAAAAAAAATACTGAATAACAACATCATGCTTTACATGTGCAAACAACATTATATAGGATAGCGTTGATTGATCATATGCAACATCATATAGGAAATAAACCGATATCAGACATAGGTAAATAAGCACACAGTAAATTAGACAAGAACATAAATGACACTTATCTTTTTATACAGAATCACCAACTGCGCGCAAAGATTAGATGTTCCTCCTAGAGATAGAATATTTTTATCATAAACTTTCAGCAACAGGTCACCCCCGAGATGGTGCTTAAACTCCTCCAGGGAAAAAGTGTTGAAATAATGTAACTGCAAAGAGTATTCTTATTCTTATTGTTATTTTATTCATAGGATTAATCCCCATTGTGGATTAATCATGTTGGTAATTGTATTAGGACCAAATCCCCTTTTGCGGATTGGTCAATAGACAATTGTAATAGGCAGAATAAGAGGTGGTTTTACCCACCCAGATTAAGAAGTTGGCCCTGCCAGTGAAGAGACACTTCACAGATGCTAGAACTTGTATAAATAAAAGGAGGCTAGTGCCTCATTTGAACACACTCACTTGCTCAGTTTGAGAGACAAGTTCTGATCTATTACTGACAAAGGAGAGAGGGAGAAGAGTGGCACATCTTTTGGAGAGGAATTTATGTATTGGTTTGAGTTATCTCTTGACATTGTATTGGTAATTTATGATAAGGAAGTTTTTGCTGGGTTTTCTTCCCCTAGAGGGTTTCCCAGGATAAATGCTATGTCTCTTGTGAATGTGTATTTCTCAGTGATCTTGTTCTTATGTTGCACTTATCTATTGAAATGAAAAGAACTATAATAATGGCATAAAACATTAACAAAAAGGATTCCTAATGCCAAGATAAGGTCTGATAATCATCAAAATTTCTCAGTCCAAGTTGTCCAACTGTTACAACTAGCTTACAGTCTCTTATTCCTCACATGGATGTCCCACCCTAGGAAGTGTTCCCCTTCTCTACTCAATAGTCCCTCGGCTGCTCCACTTCCCTTTTCAAGTCTTCAACAACATGCTGGACAGGAAGTCTTAGATCCCTGTAACTAATTCCCAACGCACCAGGGAGAAATTCCCAACAAATATCTCACCTGGAGAGAATTCTCATGGTCGTGACAACTCGCCTCTTCGAAAGAAAATATCTCACTTGGAGAGAATGCTCACGTGCCTAACAACCCTCCTCTTCGACAACAAATATCTCACCTGGAGAGAATTCTCACGAACCTGAAAACCTGCCTCTTCGACAACAAAACCTTTGGTTACTAGATGGAAACCCCTTTCCAAGCTTTTCTTTGTAGGTAAGGTAATGGAAGTCCCCCATTTAGATGGTTCGAATGATGAATAAAATGAGTGAATTCCCCAAAAATACACTAAGGTTCAACCATATATTTGCATCGTCATAATTGGACACTTGTCACCTTCAAAATTACCTTTACCCACTTGGGGACTCATTCCGATCCCTTTGGAACTTAGGATAAATAAATATCCATAAATTATACTTTTCAGAAATATTAATAAAATATTCCCTTGGACTTAAGCCTCCTTGGATTAGCCCCTCTCATAAAATCTTAGCCCCCTTTTCCCTTGTCAGTGGAGTTTATCCCCCCGTCTCTTTTTGTCTGATGGATCTACGTGCAACGATGTGATTTCATTAATAATTTGGGTGTGATTACATTTTACAAGGATAGGAGCATTGGCATTTTTTTATCCCGACTCACCATCTCAATAACCACACAGGCTCTCCGACCTCACTCACACACACACACACACACATAACTATGTCTATTATGCACTTCAAGGTAATCCTCGTGCACTTACCTGGATGCATGAAAAACTATGGAATGTGTGCACTCTTCCCTTGATGCACAATCCATGCACACATACTCAAGTGTGCGAAACACTATGGAATGTGCACACTCTTTCTTTGGTAAAAAATCATCGCACACTACTTAGGCGCGTGCAAAAATGAACCAAAACTTGGTGCCAACAACTCACTAGCCTATATGTACATTTCAATTTTCATTTACAATTGGGGTTCGGATTAGGGGTATTTCATTCCCCTTCCCCTTATTTATGCACCTTCCTTAGTGCATTACATACACATGTACATATTAAAACTTCAAAAGTCTTCAAAAGGATGTGGGGTAATCTGTTCGCATAGCATCCCCATGCTCCCAAGTTGCATCCTCAGGACCTTACCAATTCCATTGGATATTTACTATGCCCGTGGATTGAATCTAGATATGTTTGATTTTCCGGTCCAATATGCAAACCAGTTGCACTTGAAAATCTCCTTCTGGCTCCACCTAAATCAAATTCCAATCAATAACATAATTAACATCAAATACATACTTTTTGAGAAAAAATACATGGAAAACATTATGAATACACAAGGATGTAGGAAGTGAAAGCATATATGCGACATGACCAATCCTCTCTAGGATTTCAAATGGCCCACAGTAGTGTGCTTCCAGCTTAGAACAATTTCTCAACTTTAGGGAATTGCGTTTTGCTTTCACTTTCAAGAACACACGGTCACCCACTTTAAACTCTGTGTAGGTTCTGCCTTTATCTACGCAAATTTTATTCCTATCTTATGCAACCTTTAAATTATTCCTTATCTTCAACATCTACTCTTCCATTTCCTGGAGAATATTTGGCTCAACCATGACTCTTTTTGGTGGGTTATCCTAGCTCACAGGTGTGTTGCACTTTCTACCATAAAGTTACTCAAATGGGATCATCTTTAAATATGTTTGATACTCATTGTTGTAAGAAAAATCTACCAAGTGTAGGTAGTATTCCCATTTTGATGGTTTATCCATCACATACATCATGAGAATATCTTCAATCACTTGATTCACCCTCTCTGCTTGTCCATCTGACTTATGGTGATATGCTATTCTAAAGTTCAGATTTATCCCAAATCCTTTGAATAGCCCCTTCCAAAAATTCAATGTGAACTCAGGATCTCTGTCAGACACAATTGTCTTAGGTACACAATGCAACCTAGCAATTTATCTCATGTATATATTAGCAATGTTGGTTTCCTTGTGATTTGACTTCACTGGAATAAAATGGGCAACTTTAGTAAGCTTGTCCACCACTACCATAATAGAATCATGTTTCTTAGCTGTCCTAGGAAACTTAGTAATGAAATCCATGGTTACAAATTCCCATTTCCACTCAGGAATGGGAAAAGGATGTAAAAAACTAGCTGGGTGTCAGTGCTCAACATTGACCTTTTGACATTCAAGGAATCTAGCAATAAAATCAACAACCTCATTTTCCATGCCTGACCAATAGTATTGGTTTTTTACCACTACAATTGTCTTATGGTATCCTGGGTTCCCAACATAAGGAACTTTATGCATCTATTAAAATAACGTATTTTTCATTTCCTGAACATTTGGCACATAAAATATTCACCTATACACAAGGATTCCATCCTCTTTTAGCTTATAACCTTCAAATTTATGTTGTAATTTACCTTGTTACAAATTTTCCTTTATGTTCACATAACACTGATCTGATTTGGAAAGCTCTAAAATTCTTCACAAAAATATTGGGGAACCCCAAAGTGACACACTTGGGTGTATATACCGCTTCTTTAGAATCTCTTCAAGCTTCATCTACAATTCCTTTAGCTCTAGTGTAATCATCCTATAAGGAGTCTTGGATATGGGGGATTCTCCAAGCATCATATTTATAGAGAAATCAATATCTCTTTTTGGTGGAAACCCCATCATTTCCTTAAAGACATCTGCAAATTATTTTAGTAATGCATAATCTTCAACATTTGGCACTTTATTCTTAGGTGCCTCCTCCACGTGCACTACAAATACTTGACATCCTTTCCTGTAGATTTTCTTCAATTGTAAGGATGAAACTTCTTTGATAATTATACCTCTTGGAATTCCTTGAACTGATATTAAGTTTCTTTCCTCATCCAAGCAAGTAAATTCCTTATTGTAACAGTCTAGAACAACATGATGTTGGTCCAACCAATCCATACCAATGAGGAAATCATAAGAGCCCAAAGGTATGATATTCAAATCTAATTTTTTTCTCATCCATTCATATACATTGGACGTGCCTTAACTATCTCATTAATTTTCCTTTTTCCCTTGTAGCTAACTACACCAACCAAGGTTTTCCAAGCTTTCTTCTTTGCAATTGGAATCTTTCCACCATCTTAGGATCTAGATAACTATGACTATCTCCTGAATCAATTAAAATAGCAATGGGTTGGTCATTAATATTATATTCCACTTCAATCATGTGTGACTAAAACTCATCTTGCTTTTTGTCCAAGGATGCGTAGATCCTTTGTACATTTATTCCCATATCTTCAATTGTCATAGCTTGTTGTACATTGTGAACAGTCCTCACTTTTTCACCTTTATGAGGGAAATATTTGTACATGTGGTATTCCCCACAACGCCAACATTGAATAGGTGGCTTCCTTGGTATTTTCACCATTGTCTAAGTCATTCTGCGATCCTTGGGAGTTGGCTATACTTAAGAAGAATTTCTGAAAAATGGTGGCTTAGTCCCCTTCTTTCTCTGTTCCATCTTACTTTTCTTCTTGTCTTCCCAAGTCTTTTCGAAAGTCGGTCTCCCCCTTTGCTGATCATAGAGACATTTAGCTCACCTTATGGTTTCTTCCAATGTATTGGGGTCATCATATTGTATCTTGTCACTGATAAATGATGGAAGCCCACTCAAGTACCTATGAATTTTAACTTTCTCATCCTTGATGGATGCCAAATATTTCAACAACTCTAGGAATCTTCTTTCATACTCATATATTGTCATACTCCCAAGCTTGAGTTCAAAGAACTCCATTTTATTTTCATAGCATCGCTTGGTTAAGTATTTATTTTGAAAAAACCTTTTAAACTCCCTCCAAGTAACCTTATTCTCATCAATGTGTTGCACTTGCACGAATTGATCCCACCACATTAATGCTTTTCCCTTTAGCTGATAGATGGAAATTCTGCCTTCTACCTACGCAGAGTAATTATGCTGCTGGAAGTACTTCCTCATGCCCAACAATTAGGTCTATGCATCTTCATCCTTCTTGTGCTCACCATCAAAGGTAGGAGACTTGATCTTATTCATTTCTCCTTGTAGCTCATCCACCCCATTCCTTCTCTTATACTTTCTGATAGGATATGGGATTGAGATATTATGTGATTTATTAAATGAATTCTTTGGTGAGTAGTGGTGATTCCTATCAACACTTCTTGTTTATCCTATTTTACCATGAGATCAATGACTCCTTAACTGTTTGACTTTGTCTTCTTTTCCATTTTCTTTTCTACTCTGTCCAAGATTTGCATCAACCTGATATTGAAGTCATCTTGTTTCTCCTTGGCATTCATAAGCCTCTCATTATCAGCTTTATAGATTTGGAAATATTTTTGCAGAACCTTTATGGCTTCGACCAAGTTTATGTGCTCCTTCTTGCCTTATCTATGCTCATTGGATTAAGTACTATCAATACCCATACCGGTATACAAACCCCCAAATTCATCATCATGGATGCAAGTTATCTGTGCATCTTCCATGATTTTGATTCTCTCCGCTAATTCCCTCCTTATCTAATTGTTGTTAATTCTACAAAATGTGCAAGCAATAAGATTTGTTAGACGAATTCATGCAACAACTTCATGAAAACTCTGCACAATTTTGTCAGAATCCTTTCTTCTTATTTATTATATGATTTTAACATCCCAATTCAAAAATTTTGGGTGAATAGTTGGATTCCTATGTCCAAAAATTTCCCATTGACTTCTCCCTTGTGCAATTATGAGTCTTGCACAGTAAATTATGGTAATTTGGAATTCACCCAAATACTCTTTTACTCTTTCTTTCTTCTTTCTGAATCTTGTGTGCGCACATGTATTCAACGCATACCAATGTGCGATGTCAATATTTAGCATATACACCGCATATAAATATTATGCATGCAACACAAGTTTTGTTCCGTGCATCCCCAAATTTTAGTGCACACACCTGCACACCATTATTTTTTGTGCATTTCGAGCACCGCACCCCGCAATGTCAGAATTTAGTGCGCACATTTTCACATTCTTATTTTATGCACACCATGGACGCACTGTAACTCCAAATTCGGCCACTTACCAGTCCAAATTTTTCCTTATCTAGATACTCGACCCATGGAGGCTCAATGTTGAAACTAGAGCTCTGATACCAATCTGTAACGTCCGTCGTTACCAACACTTACAAAGTTCTCTGATACCACTTTGTAACTTCCCCAAATTACTATTGAGCAATGCCACTCCAAAAATCTAGTGTGCATATTCTACACTATAGTGTTCCCTGTTATAGTCAAACTTGAAAATATGCACAGGAAACTAAATGTAATGCACATGATGCAAATTTGGATCGTTCCACACAATATTTCCTCTTATGAAACTAGTTATAACATCATAATTAACACATAATACAACTGTGCGCACAATCACTCTAAGAACACAAGTACCATTACATGTGTAACCACTCTAAACACATGATTAATACTGTGTGCACAACCATTCTGGTGCCACGTGCATATTCATTTATCCTTGTGTGCATGGATCTTCTTCCCTGTGCACATAGCGAATCCATCCTCTTGTGTGCCAGATTATTTCCCTGCGTGCACAACAATTCTAGCCTCAACTTAAAAACTCATGACCATTATTACAAAATTAACTAACATGGATACTTAACAATTGTCATACTTTGCATGTGCGACAAAAAATACTGAATAACAACATCATCTTTTACATGTTCAAAAAAAATTATACAGAATAATGACAATTGATCATATGCAACATCATACAAGAAATAAACCCATATCAGACATAGGTAAATAAGCACACAATAAATTAGACAAGCACATAAAGGACACTTATCTTTTTGTAAAGAGTCACCAGCTGTGCATAGAGATGATCCAAAAGGTATCCAGAGGAGACTAAGGATAACTCAGAATTCGTAGAAGCAACTTAGGAAGCTCAAAATGGCCTCAGCAGATAGAGAAAGGGAAAAAATTCAAAGTCCTCTAAAATCAGTTAAATTGGCATCATCGCGAAGAGAACGTCACAAGATTTACAATGATGTAAACAGATCGTCAAATGGAGTTACAGATCAAAATATATTAACGGTCAAAGTTTTGGTCAACATAGCCTAGTCAGCAGGGATCAATCAACATTCGTACTACTGACCTCAACATCAGTACAAATGATGTCAGCATCTGCACAGGGTACGTGGAGCATGCATAGGATGACACGTGTCATTATGACATCAACATGACGTCAGCATGATGACATGGTAGCACTAGAGGCTGCCACATGTCACTCATTTTTGGCCTTTTTTCGGTCAATTTGTGGACCAATGGAAAAGCACCACATGGCAATCCATACAGTCACGTGGAATCCGTATAGCTGGCCAGGGAGAGATGGCATGGTAGTGACTGTGCAGATTGATGACGTGGGCCAATGAGTGGCTGCCACATGGACCAGTCATGGGCTGCCACATAGCAGTGGGAAAATTCCCAATGAGGAATAACAACCRAATTTCCAAATTTAAAATAGGTTGGACAAATGACCAACCATTCCGCCAAAATAGAAACACTGCCAAAGTTGTCTATTCCACCAAAACACATGCCAAAAAGGAATGTCAATATGCTATATCTGACCCAACGGTTCGCCAAACTGRTGATTGATATATTTTTATGGATGTTCRGGCTATATATATCAATATGATGCTATTAACAAATATACACCCAAAAGAGGGAGGCCCGCGGGCTTGACCCCAGAACCTCCCCAACCACAATGTTTTAAATAGTATCGACCAACCTATATTGGTATTTTCATCCGGATTTTTCATTAAAAGCACAATTTTTTGATGCCTGAGAAGGGGGAGGTAGGGCGCGCGATGGTATGACTGGGCATGACTTTCAAGGCATTTTTTTAATGAATTAATTGCAGGTTTCACACACGGAAATCAAGACAAAATTTCTCATGGGATTGCAAGTGCCAGACTTAGATCGAGGCGTGGAGACAGTCATTTGTGGGTAATTTGACGCCACAAATTCAATGGTGTTGTTTGTTTTCTGATCTGAGCAAAGCTTATGAAACTTAAATCCAGAATAAGGTATACTTATGTATTTTTCCAAATTCTTTTGCTGAGATAATAAAAATGCCTACCCATTTGAGAGCAAGATCCAGAGACGTAGTCCACTAGGGAAAAACTTCGTTATCAAGTTTTTGTGTTCATATTTGATGCTTATGTCTCTTCATTATCGACATTTTCCTTTTTTATGGTGCATTTCAGTCTATGCTCATTTAATACAATTCTTTAATAAGTCATATCGATGAAACGATCCCGGATCATGTTGGTATCAGATAAGTCATCTTTGACTTGAATTGTTGAGTGTGAATACTTACTAGGGCCAAGAATAAGTAGGGTGAAGGAAATCTTAAGAATTTCAATCCCAAAGTTGGTTGTGCACCCCGAAGGAAGAAAATGGTCAAAGAGAACAAGCGTGATGAAAAAGAGAAAAACTTCCATATGGTCTCTTATCGCATGTCAGAAATGGTCGAGCGAATGTATGGAGACTACGAGAAGAGGATGAAGAATAATGTGAAGAAAAATGAAACACAAGCATATGATAATGCTTCAGTGAATCAAGGGGATGGAGGAAACCCTCTTGAGCCTCCATCTTCACCATCAAGTTCTAGCTCTTCTTCCTCTGAGCATTCTCATCATTCTCATAATTCTATCCATAAAATTTCTTTTAAGAAGCCATTATTAAATCTTGATGTAAAATTTTATTTACCTATGTTTAATTGAGATGCTAATCCTGAAAATATAGATAATTGGATCCGAGAGGTTGAAGTATATTGTTGTGTTCAACAAATCGATGAAGAGGAAGTTAAAGTGAAATTGACCTCTCTTCGGTTGGAAGACATCGCTCTTGTATGGTGGGAGAGAAAACTCCAGGACAAAAGTAAGTGTGGTAATCTTCTTTCCTCATGGTCGGAATTTAAATCAACGATAAGGAAGTATTTTATCCATTTCATTATTTACATAAAGCAATGATGGAATGACAAACTTTAAGACAAAGTAAAGGTCAAATTGTACAAAGTTTCACGGAAGAATTTAGGAAGAAATCTCTTGCATTAAATATTCCTTTGGATTCTTATGAAACTTTAATGAAGTATATTGGTGCACTTCATAGTTATATTCGTCATACTTTGCTATTTTTTAACCCCACCAGTCTTGACAATGTTTGTGTGCAAGCCACTCACCTTGAAAATAGGGGGAAGCATGTTCAAGAAGATCCCATGAAGAAACCTTCCAATTTCCCACATAAATAGTTTAAGAAGTTTAAAAGGAAGGACAAAAATACCACCACTGTAAAGAGAGAAGAAGGAAAACCATCTTGCACTCATTGCAAGAAAAGTGGTCACGATGATGAACATTGTTAGAAACCACATCCAGAGAAGAGACCAAAAAAATTCAGTGGAAAGGGGAAGACAAAGACCGTTTCTATAGTGCAACAAGATGTTGGTCCCGATTCAGTAGACGAAGGAAAGATCACATCAGTTGGAGTACAAGTTAAATATTCCCTTCATGCTAGTTCAAATTCCAATAATGAATCTCATGATGATGAAAGAAAGAGGAATGGATTATTTCATATAAGAGTTGTATCTAAGCACACTAAGATAGACACATTATTTGATCTAGGTTCCCAAGTAAACTTGATATCTGAAGCACTTGTCAAAAAGATGGGTCTTGAAACTAAACCACATCCAAAACCTTATCCTCTCTGTTGGGTATGTGATAAATAAAAATTTAATGTCACCAAGCAATGTAGGGTCAGATTTTCTATTGCTTCAAAGTTGATTGATGAAGTGGATTTCGATGTTGTATAACTTGATATATGTGGCATAGTGTTGGGGAGTCCTTATCTTTATGATATAAAATAAGTCTTCTTTCATCATGAGAACAAATATCACCTTACTAAAGGGGGACTAGAATATATTGTTAGAGCCCACATCACGACGATAAACGCAACACTTGTTAGTGAAGGACAAATGAAGAGACTCATAAACACTAATAAGAGATATGTACTCATGGTCGTAAGTGAAAAGGATGTTGGAACATCTGATGCTTTCCAAGGATGTGATCCCTCTCATAAGAAATAATTAGTTGATATTGTTTCTAAGTATGATGATATTTTCCAGGAACCATATGGATTACCTCCTAAGAGGGAAATCCAACATGAAATACATATTCAACAGGATTCTCCTCTTCCTAATGTGGGCATGTACAGGATGTCAGTTGTAGAGATGACAGAGATCAAAACACAAGTACAAGGATTATTGGATCAATGGGTCATCAGGCCCAACTCATCTCCTTGTGGTTCCTCGATCGTGATAGTACCAAAGAAAGATGGCACATGGCAAATGTGTGTCGATTACCGAGCCTTAAATAAAATCATGATGAAAAATTGATACCCTCTTCCTCGTATAGATGATTTACTTGATCAATTAAAGAATGCTGTCTATTTCACTAAGTTGGATTTGCGCAGTGGATACCATCAGATTAGGGTTGCAGAACATGATGCATGGAAAATTTCTTTTAAAACCAAATAAGGATTGTTTGAGTGGTTAGTAATATCGTTTGGACTTTGTAATGCTCCGACAACCTTCATGCACATGATGAATGATGTATTCAGGCCATTTCTAGATGATTTTGTGATTGTATATTTAGACGTCATTCTTATATTTAGTGGGACTTGGGATGAGCATGTAAGGCATGTAAAGCAAGTATTGGATACTTTGCAAAGGGAAAAGTTGTATGTAAAATTGTCCAAATGTGAATTTGGTAAGACTACACTTGCATACTTAGGTCATATTGTAGGAGGAGGAAAATTGAAAATTGATCCTTCCAAAATTGATGTAATTGTAAATTGGCTTGAGCCCAAAAATGTAAATGAAATGTGAAGCTTCTTAGGTGCAGTCCAGTATTGGAGGAGATTCATTTCAAACTTCTCTTTTATTGAAGCTCATTTGCATGCCTTAACCAGTCTGAAGAACACTTTTCAGTGGGGAGGAAAGGAACAAAAATATTTCAACACTTTGAAGGAAAATATCAGTGCCACACCAATATTAGCACTGCCGAATCTTCAACATCCTTTTCAGATCGAGACAGATTCTAGCGAGTACTCATGGGTGAAATATCGATGCAATATCATAAGCCTATCTGTTACCACTATGAAACTTTTAACCAAGTTGTTGTTAACTATCCTATGTATGATAAAGAGTTGTATGAATTAGTTCAAAGCATAGATAAATGGAAGGACTACTTGTTAGGGAAGGAAACAATCATACATACAGATCATCATCCCTTACAATATCTCCAAGCACAAACCAAGCTACAACAATCTCGACATTACAAATGGATATGTTTTCTTCAACAATTTCATTTGGTAATCAAATAGAAAAAGGGTACAAGTAACAAGGTAGCTGATATGTTGTCTAGACCTCCTATTGTTGCTTCTATTATTTTGAAGAATGATTCTTTATCTCATGATAGCTATGTGGAACAATATGTCGTTGATGAATATTGTAAATAAGTATTTGAGAAGCCAACCCATGGTGCACAGGTAGAGAACTATTGTCTATAGGGAAAACTACTTTACTATCTTGGAAAGCTATGTATTCCTACAAGTGAACAAGTCCATGTAATACAAGAAGCTCACACTTCTCTTGTGTCTGGGAATTTTGGGGTAGGAAAAACTATGGATCATCTACAAATATTTTGTTATTGGCCTCATATGAAAGAAATTGTAACTAAATATGTAAAGGGGTGTGTGATTTGTTCTACTTGTAAGCCCACTAATAGAAAATTGGGGTTCTACTCACCACTTCCTGTTCCATCCCATCCATGGGAGAGTAACTCCATGGATTTTGTAGGGGGTTTACCAATGTCAAAAAGGGGTCATGACTATTTGTATGTAGTAGTGGATAGGTTTAACAAGATGTGTATCTTGATGCAATGTAAAAATAATATCACTACTGAGCAGACTCCTAATCTCTTCTTTCAGTATGTTTGGGTTCACTTTGGGTTACCCACATCCATTATCTCGGATCAAGATACTCGATTTATTGGGGATTTTTGGACAAGTTTAGGGAGAATGATGGACACCAAGTTTAAGAGGAGAACTTCTTTCCATCCACAGACCGATGGACATACAAAGGTTGTTAACCGAACAATGGTACTTTTGCTTCGAGGCTACTGCAGCAAGCATCCCAAGTTATGGGATGAACAAATACCCTATGTACAACATGCTTACAATAGAGCCTTACCTTCTTCCACTTAGTGTTTTCCATTAGAGACATGTTTTTGGTATTTTACTAAGGTCCCTGTGGACTTGATATATGGGAAATATGCAATTCCAATGAAGAAATAAATGAATTTAGGGCCCACAAGTTCATTCAAAGGATCCATCAAGTTCACTAAGCAATTAGGGAACAGTTGGAGAAGAGTCAAGCACAATATAAAGCTCAACGAAAAACACAGGGTTGATCATTAGTTCCAGGTTGGAGACCAGGTATGTCTTCACATCAGCAAGGAGAGATTGAAGGGTGAAGAAAAGAAACTCAAGCCCATCCATTATGGAACCTTCACTATTTTGGAGAAAAATGACACCAATTATTTTCATTTAGATATTCCACCTTATATGCATATCTAGTCAATTGTAAATGTTGAAAACTTGAAACTTTTTTAGCCTTCCATGATCATGGATCAGGATGAGTAAGTTTCAATACCTTTAGTTGATGAGTTTTCTCATGAGTACTTGGACGAGTTGAAGGAATATATCATCCTAGATAGAAGGAGGAAGACTTCACGCAGGGGTCATGTTGATTATATTCGAGTGGGATTAAAGGGAACACATCCAAGCATGGAAAAGTGGATTGAGAAGGACAAGGTGGGGGAACTCTTCCCTCACTTATCTGTTGATTTATGAAATCTTTTAGTGATAAAAAAAAATCTCAGTGGGAAGGCGTGATCCAAAAGAGACTAAGGATAACTCATAATTCACAGAAGCAACTCAGGAAGCTCAGAATGGCCTCAGTAGACAGAGAAAGAGAAAAAATTCAGAGTCCTCAAAACTCAGTGAAAATGACATCATCGCAAAGAGTGCTTCATAGTATTTCCAACGATGTAAACGACTCATCAAACAAAGTTACAGATCAAAATATATTCATAGTCAAAGTTTTGGTCAACCTAGCCCAGTCAGCAAGGATGAGTCAGCATCCGTACTACTAACGTCAGCATCAATACGAATGATGTCAGTGTCTATATAGTGTACATGGAAGACGTAGAGGGAGACATGTGTCATGATGATGTTAGGATGATGATGTGGCATCACTAAAGGATTCTTCCACGTGTCACTCATTTTTGGCCTTGTCTAGTCAGTCCGTGGACCAATGGAAAAGCACCATGTGGCAGTCTGTACAACCACGTCTCATCCATACAGCTGACCAGGCATAGATGATGTGGCAGTGATTGTGTAGATTGATGACATGGGCCAATGAGTGGCGACCATGTGGCCCAGTCATGGGCTTCCACATGGCATTGGGAAAATGCCTAATGAGGGAAACCAATTGAATTTCCAAATTTAAAAGAGGTTGATCGAATGACCAATCATTCCGCCAAAATAAAAACACCACCAAATTTGGTCAATCTGCCATATCTGACTGAACGGTCCACCAAATTGGCGTCCGATATATTTTACTGGAGGTTTAGGATATATATATATCAATCTGATACTATTAACAAATATACACCCAAAAGGGGGAGGCCCACGGGCTTGACCTCAAGACCTCCCCAACCACAAGATTTTAAATAGTATCCGCCAACCACTAGGCCAACGACCTATGTTGGTATTTCTACCTAGATTTTCTATTAAAAGCACAATTTTCATATGATCAAGAAGGGGGAGGAAGGGCATGCGAAAGTACGATTGGGCACAAATTTCGAGGCATTTTTAATGAATTAATTGCAGGTTGCAGGCATGGAAACCGAGACAAAATTTTCGATGGGCATGACAGTGCCAGACTCAGATCGAGGAGTGAAGACAAACATTTTTGGGTAATTCGAAACCATGAATTCAATGGTGTTTCTTGTTTTTCGATCTGAGCAAAGCATCTGCAGCTTAACTCCAGAATGAGGTATACTTATGTTTTTTCCAAATTCTTTTGTTGAGTTAATAAAATGGGCTACCCATTTGAGAGCAGGACCCAAAGACGTATTCCACCAGGGAAGAAATCCGTTATCAAGTTTTTGTGTTCAAATTTGATGCTTATGTCTCTTCATTATTGAGATTTCCTTTTTTATGGTGCATTTCCATCTATGCTCATTTAATACAATTMTTTAATAAGTCACATCGATGAAAAGATCTCGGATCAAGAGCTTGGATGTTCGTCCCAGCCATAAACTCTATTTCTTGTMAAATTTCAACAACGTGTCACCCCATGCTGAGGCTTAAACTCCACCAGGGAAAAAARATTTCTAATTCCAGGATAAGGTCTAATAATCAATAGAATTTCTCTGTCCAAGGTTCCCAACTGCTACAACTAGCCTACAGTCTCTCACTCCCCACATGCCTTTCCTACCTTAGGAAGTGTGCCCCTTCTCTACTCAACAGTCCCTCGGCTACCCCACCTCCCTTTCCATGGCTTCAACAACATGCCAAACATGCAGTCTCAGAACCTTGTAACTAATTCCAAGTGCATGAGGGAAAAATTCCCAGCAAATCTCTGCCCTGGAGATAATTCTCACAGGACTAACATCCGCCTCTTCGACAAAAAATCTGTCACTTGGAGAGAATAATCATGGGCTTGAAAACCAACCTATTCGACAAAAAACCTCTGACCAGGAGAGAATTCTCACGGGCCTGACAACCCTCCTCTCTGACAAAAATATTTGGTTACTAGATGGAAACCCCTTTCCAAGATTTTATCTACAGGTAAGGTAATGGTAGTCCCTCATTTGAATGTTCCAAATGATGAATAAAATGAGTGAATTCCCACAAAATACACTAAGGTTCAACCATGTTTTTTCATGGTCATACATGGACACTTGTCACCTTCATAATTACCTTTATCCACTTGGTGACTCATTCCCATTTCTCTAGAACTTAGGATAAAATAATATCCATAAATTATACTTTTCAGAAATATTAATAAAATGTTAAATTGGACTTAAGCCTCCTTGGCTTAGCCCCTTTCATAAAATCTTATCCCCCTTGTCCCCTTTCAATGGAGTTTATCCCCCTGTCTCTTTTTGTCTGATGGATCTGCATGCAACAATGTGATTTTATTAATAATTTGAGTGTGATTGCATTTTACAAAGATGGGCACACTGGCCTTTTTGCATCTCGACTCACCATCCCAATAACCACACAAGATCTCTGACCTAAAATACACACACACACACACACACATATAACTCGGTCCAATGTGCACTTCAAGGTAATCCTTGCACACTTACTCGGGTGTGTGCAAAACTATGGAATGTATGTACTCTTCCCTTGATGTGAAATACATGCACACTTACTCAGGTGCACACAACATAATGGAATGTGCACGCTTTTTCTTTGGTAAACAATCCTCGCGCACTACTTAGGTGCACACAAAACTGAACCAAAACTTGGTGCCAACGACTCACCAACCTATATGTACATTCACATTTTCATTTACAATTGGGATTTATATTAGGGGTATTACAATAGCCCCGTATGAATGAGTAATGGGGGATGATGTGGCATCCTCTTGTACTATGGTGGTTAACACGATAGGTCAACTTACAAGAGGCATAACGTTTTCATATGAACTCTAATTGATGCATGGTTTACACTGTTGGAAAGGTATCGGAGTGGAGAACACTAGCAAGGGAGTGTGCACAAAGTTTGGACACCGATACCACAAGAAACATCATTTAATGACTAAAAATGGCTCCAGACCCCAATTTTTGAAATTGGGATCTCCCACTAAGATGACCCTACAAGTTGATTCTTCCAATTTTTCCCACTCTGAAAGAATTGAGATAGATGACAAGTAATATTACAATGATCTAATCCATATCATAACTCCCCATTTAGGGAGACATTTGTTCCCAAAACTATTTAATAAATGAGGTGAGGAAATTTCTCCTCTACCTTCTCCCTGGAGTACAAATTTGCTTTACCTGGAAGTTATCCTTTCAACCCAAACTGCCAAAGGTCATGTTTCCCATGTCTTATAGTTCTAGAATTATTTTTCAAAATGATGTCCTCTACTAACTATACCTGAGCATCTGGTGCTAAGTCCTCTATAGAAGGTAGGAATTTCTTCTCCTCCTGATCCAACATGGAAGGCTCAAAGAGTTTGAGATTCTTTACATTCAATACTGAGTAAATTCTTATATATGGGGGTAGACTGAGTCTATAGGAATTATCCCCCACCTTTTCCAATACCTCAAAAGGACCATACCGTAGAGAATTGATCTTCTTACCAGGACCCTGTAGCCTTTCCTTATTTAGTTGTAACCATACTCTCTCTTTGATTTTAAATATTATCTCTATTCTGTGTTGGTGATGTCTATACTTGTACTTTTCTTGTGACTTCTTCATTGTCTCTTGTACTTGCACATGGATCTTCCTGATCTTCTAATTTTTTTTTATTCTTTTAATGTATCTTCTGTGAGGTCCTCCCCCACTCCTTGTTTTCCATATAAAACATCTAAGGGTGAAGGTGTAAAATACCCAAAGAAAGTTTCAAAAGGTGACTTACCAGTAGAAGTCTAGACTGCTTTTTTATAAGAGTGTTGTATATAGATCAAATTTCCATCCTAGGTATTCAAATGCTTCTTATTGTAACCCCTCAAAAGATGCACAAAATTTGTGTTGACTACTTTCTTCTACCCATCTATATATGGATGGAATATTGTAGATCTCTTCAACTTACTGTCCATATTCTTCCACAATGTAGTCTAAAATGCACTGAAAATCTAGTATCCATGTCTAACATGATGCTCCTTGGTATCCCAAAGTGCACCCAGACATGTTCAAAGAAATTGTTTGTTGCTTCTTGTCCGTTGATGGTATTTTTAGAAGGCATGAGAATTCACATTTTGAGAACCTGTCAACTATCACAAATAGATAGTCATGTCCCTTCTTGGTTGTTGGTAAATCTCCCAAAAAATCTATGGAAATACTTTCCCAAGGTAGAGTGGGTATAAGTAAGGGATGGTATAGAACTTTCTTCCTATTATGGGTCTCACTTGTATAACAAACTATACATCCTATAATATATTATGCTACATATTGTTGTATTCTGGGTGAGTACACATACCTATGTATGTTGGAAACTGTCTTCCCAACACCAAAATGTCCTGCAACCTTGGAGGTGTGAGCCTCTATGATAAGCTGCAATCGTTCACCTTTAGGAACATAGATCTTGTCGAGCTTGTAGAGTAAACCATTATGGAAATGATAGCCAACCTTTCCATCACCTTCTTTTATATGAATTTGGCCCTGTAACAACTGAAACACCTCCTTGAAGTCCTCATTTTATGTGTATGCATATTTATATGTATTATGGATCAAAGTTCCCAGAGATGTAATCTTGGATGTGGCTGGTTGTGAAGGCATGTATGCCAACTTATTTGTGCTACCCTTCTTACAATTTACGACCAAATGAAATTGCTTTAAAATCCCCATCCACTTATAATGTCTAGTTTGTTGTAGCTTACTCTGGGCCTGCAAATACGGTAGTGTTTGGTGATATCTGTCGATGATGGTCTCCTTTCCCATTAGATCATGCTTCCACTTTTTGACAACTTGAACCAAGGCATATATCTTCTTGTCCTAGGTAGGGTAGTTGAGAACCACTCCATGAAATAATTAAGAATGATAGAAAACGAGCCTTCCTCCCTAAATCAAGATTTCTCCCATGACATACCCATGAGCATTGGTTCTTGATTGATATTTATTTTTATATCATCAAATGAATTATGTTGATTCTTCCCCCATTGGAAAATATTAACACTATCTTTTATGGTGTTGAGTGGTGCAGCAACCGCTGAAAATGAAGCTATGAACTTCTGCAATTATTGTGTTTCCCCAACAAAAATCCTAGTAACTTCATTGACATTTGTAAGAACTAGCCATTTCATGATGGCCTCCATATTTGGGGGATCTATCTTGAGCTCCCCTCCATCGATCATATACTCCAAACACACCAAAGACTGCTGAGAAAAATCAAATTCTCTAACACCTACATAAGATGTGAGATGTGCTCCTCCCAGGTAGCACTATAAACTATTACATCATCCAAATAGATAATAACAAATGAATTTAGATAAGGGCATAAAACATCATTCATTAGTCTCATAAATGTATCCTTTGCATTGCATAAATTGAATGACATAACCAACCACTCATACAAACCTTTCCTTTTTCTTGAAGGCAGTCTTCCAGGTATCTTCTTCCTTGACTCGTACATGGTGACATCCTAACTTCAAATTTATCTTAGTGAAGTACTTGGCATGTTACAACTGGTCAAACATATCATCGATCCTTGGTAGAGGGTATTGATTCTTCAATGTAATATTGTTCAATTCATTGTAATTGATACACATTCTCCAAGTCCCATCCTTCTTGGGTAGAATTATTATGGGTGATCCACAAGGTGAGGTACTTGGTCGAATCAAACCCTTCTCCAAAAACTACTACAACTACTTATTCACTTCATTCTCTTCTAGAATAGACTATCTATATATCCCAATATTCGACAAAGGGTATTTTGGTAATAATTGGATTTCATGATCCACTTCTCTCTTAGGTGTTATCCATTTAGGATCTTGGAACACTCCTTTGTATGCATGTAGAAAATCCTACAATTGATGTTTCTGCTCTTTAGTACACCCCTCTAGGTATCCCTTCACTCTTATTGACTCATCATCAAACTGATTTTCTCTTAAGAAAAGAGAAACATATTTCTTACTAGAACTAATCAACTTCTTGGTTTGGTTGGAACTTACCAGCGAGATATTTAACTTTCCTTTATGCGTGCCGATGATGTAGGGCTCCCCATACTTGATCAACCTATATTGGTTGTCTCTCCACATGAATATTGCATCCATTATATATATGTAATGGATTCCAAATACTACTCCAAATACATCAAGGGGAATTATGTCCAATTCCACTTCATTAATAAAATCAATGCTTACAACAAATTTAATCTTACACTTTTCTTCTACCTTTATCTTTGCATCCTTATTTACCCAACCCAATGTATAGGGGCTAGGATAATTGTGAACCTCCAATCCAAGCTTGTTGACCAAATCCATTTCTATGAGATTAGCTTGTGAACCATAGTCGAATAGAGCATCTATCTTGGTCTTCTTGGTCTCAATCTTAATGTGGAAGAGATTGTGCATATCCTTCTCTTCCCGGTGATGAAGGATATGCATAGATGTGAAGATGACATTTCCATTCACATCCAAGCTACTTTCAACCTGATTGCTTGCGTATGTGGCTAGAAGGTTATTTTTTTTCCATCCTTCTTGTGGTTCTTCAGGTTTAGCTCTGGATGTAGTTTCCAACACTTTTCCTTTGTGTGGCCATCAATATTGTAATTATTGCAATGGTTCCTAGGATATTTTCACTGATGTGTAGTGGTTGTTATCTTATTATATTTTCCCCCTTTCCACTTCTTCTTCCCCTCCTTGGAAGCTTCCTGGTGCTCTTTCTGCTTCAAACAACTTGGTTTCCCCTTCTTTTGGCCTATGTTTTCCTAGTACTATGCATGTACACATGCCTCATCCACTATCCTTGGCTTTAATAACATCACCTTCTTTTGTGGATGATTGTGTAAACCCCCTAGATACTTGAGGAGTACATTTGTGTTCTTGAAAGAGATACCCAACATGATGGCCATCTTTCTGAACTCAATGGTGTACTCTTGTACACTCTACCCCTACCTTTGTCAGAAATACTGCCACTATCCATAGGTCCTCTACATACCCAATATGGTAGAATTGGGACTTGATGAGGGTTTTGAAGTCCTCCCACATGTTGATGAAAATGAATAGTTGTCCTAATACCAACATTTTCAAATCTTACCAAGCTAAGGAAAGATAATCGATATTGTTACCCTATGTTTATATCCCTTTTTAAAAATTATCAATTAACCTTTGAGAAATATTCTCTTGAGATCAACATTGCCTTTTATATTGATTTTTGATCAAGAAAAATAAATAAAAGATATCAGAAATATAAACAATTTGATGAATAGTTATGAAAACAAAAAAGTATGAAATAAGATCATACAAATAATCCAAAATGAGACCTCAAAACCATCAAGTGATTTTATTCATTCAATTTTGGAACATTGCCCAATAAATTCTTTCATACTCATAATGGGTAAGGAACAGGAAAATACTTAGAAGTCAAAGGTTACATCACCACAAATACGACTGGTGCATCCCAAGTAAAACCAAGACTTAAAAATAAATGGATTAGCAAGACACAATTTTCCACTACTTTTACTCTACACAAAATTCCAAATTAGCATTGAAAACCAATTCATAAATCTAATAAGAATTTACAGACTATCAGAAATAGATGATCAACCTTATAAGCATGTCAATAATTAATGCTTTTGGGTCCTCCCTATTACCACCTTCAGTAAGACCCTACTATCAATAAGAAGTCTTTAGCCTTTAAGTATTTCAGAAATGGATGAAGTAGTAATGCAATCTCATTCTAGAGAAAGAGAAAACCTTATCAAAGTTTTTGTCTCTATCTCATCTCCCCTTTACTTGTCCCTTGAATTCTTCTTGTATCTCTCAAACATTAGTTTGAGTAGTTCTAACTACCCTTTAGTTAAGTTATTAACTAATTTTATTTAAATATGGACAACTCGTAATTAATAAATAATGATAAGGGTAAAATAAATATTAACTAATAGGTGGGGACCCCCTAACAACTCTTTGTTTAATTCTCAATATATCCCCTTGTTCCTGCATCAAATAATTATGTATCAAAATCACCAATATATCAACATAACATATATCTAATCAAATTGCATGAAATATTTCAAAACACACTTGTGACTCCCAAAATATTTGCATTTATATCTCAAAATAAATATGTCAATTGTTGCCAGACTAAGGTTGTTGCAAGTATTTTTCATATCAAAAATAAAAATGTCATCAAGCTGCCCTAAAAATACTAGTATGAAACATCCAAAAAGTGAGTCACAGATCTGTCGAAAACATATTGATGTCTAGAAAATAAATAAGCTTATCTTCAATCAGTGAAATTATCATAAAATAACGTTATAAAATCATAAGTCATATCTCTTATGTGAGGTATTTTACCTATGTTCACTTCCCTATGAATTTGCTACCTTTATGATCTCTAGAGTTGTATGTAAAGATGATTTACATTTTGATGTTGATGCTTTCAGATGCATGTCTCCAAAATAGATATATCTATATTCATGTTTGGGGTGCTCGGAGTGAGAGGTAACTAAGTGTGAGGAAGTTACTGACTGGTCAGACTCAATAGAATGGGAAGGTTGTTTTCCTTTACTAGGATCTTGTTCTTGGGCTTGATACTTTAGTTTATTTAATGGTTGGGTTGAATGAGCATGGGAGGATTTTGATGCAATGTGCATGGAAGACCACTTGGGTGGAGGATGAGGTAATGGTAATGAGACTGTTGGACATCTTTGAACATGATTTTGAGGGGGATTAACAACATCATTCCAACCATCATTGGTTGGGATCTCATAAGGTAAGTACACATGCGACTAAACAAATATACTAGATATTCCATGATGAGTTTGGAAAGGTGGCATCTTAGGTGCAGGATGCGGTTGAAAGGCTCCTTGTCCTACTAGGTTTAGGAAACTCATTTGCAAAAGTTGGTTGAATTCTTCAGACTTAGCATTCCTCTGCTAAAACATCTCACCTATAAGTGCAAGGCTAAGTTAGAATATGCACACAATAACAAGTAAAGCATAAAATACTATTTGCATAATCATAGTTTGGAAATATCTCTGACTTTACAACAAAAAATAATGCAAGAAATCATGGACATACAAAGAAGGATAACCAAAATTTCATTCTTTCTTTGAACCAATTCATTATCTTACTCGAGTAATTATTATTTAAGAACATGGGAAATTCAATGTAATTTAGGAATATGATGGGATTTGTAATGTATGAAAATTGAAATAATGCTAGGGAAAAATAATGGCACATGTTCAAAAACAATATTACATCTATCATCAATCATTCTGCAACATCCAAATATCTTTCAAAAATTACTTCATACATATCGTATCAAACTTATATCCACCACTGATAATCTTTAATTGTCAAGGAATTTCTCATATATCAGGGGGAGAAATTTGAATCAAAATGACAATGAAACTGGGATCTAGAAATAACTTATGAAAAATGAGAACATGAGGGAATTGGCCCTAAACAGTTCCAATAGAGTATATCAAACATAATGACCATGGAGTACATCTTTTCAAAATTTGTCTTTGATAACAAAATTTATTGGATAAAATATGCCTATGTTTCCAAATACCGATATCAAACTAATGAAGAGAATATTTAAATTCCTACAACAAGGGGAAGAACAAACGATAATTTTAAAATGGTACATGTATTTGGGAAACAAGGAATAACTCATGTAAAATGGTAATATGAGGAGGTTTGGTCCTGTATGCAGAAACAATAATATATTTCTCAACAATCATCCTATTCTTTTTTCCAATATCAAGAAGCCATCAATGACCATATCCAACACCAACAAAATATATTCCAAACAAAATTTGTGCAACATTGTAATATAATTGGCCAAATCAAGTTTGTTTCTTGTTGAATTTTTTTTTTCCCTCGAAACATATCACATGGACCATAATCCATCAAAACTTCTCTTAATAACAACTAGTGGATGAACACAACTTATATCACCACTATATAACCATTCATTCAAACAATGAGGATCAAAACTTATTTGGGGACCTTTAACATTTCCAAACAAGCAATGTGTAGCCCTTGATAAAAAGAATCCTTAAAATCAAACTATCATCATCAAAAGGTCGATATACTATAGAATGTCCCCTTAAATATTCAAATTCGAAATTCAGAAGATTAATCTTTCAAAACTCGTTTGATGATACATCAATCTAAACCATTTTATGAATAATTTTATGTGTAAGAAATCGAAGTATTGGCCAGAGAAAGCATTCAAAAATTCTCAATAGTTTGAGCTCAGAACAACGTGATTTAACTTTAGAAATGAAACACTTCAAGAGATAACCATCCATAATCCATTCAATGAAGTAAACAAATGTATAATAGACTTGGTCGTTGTTCAATCCAATTATGACCAAGGATTGAAACTAAGTTATTCTCTTCCCTTTATATAACTGAAAGCTTAACATGATGTTAAAAGAGCATTGAGAATATCAATTTAGAGAGATACAAAACCCACCTTGCAAATTCAGAACACATTCTTTAACATGTAGAAGTGAAAAACCTAGGGTTCAACAACAATATAATCTTAACTTCTTAGCTTACTCGACATCAAGCAAGAAGATCCATGAGATGTTTTTTAAATGTGTGGGTTCAAAATTGGATCAGATGCATTCCATTTTGTTTTAAGATAGTTTAACCCTAGACGAAAACAACATTTCTAAGAAAAGGAAATGTAGAGGCACAACCTAGAAAAAGATACAAGAAACCCACAAGGTCAAGTTCCAAACAAGGGGTATCTATATATGATACAAACTTATTTTTAAAACATGGAACATCATGGACTAATGTGACTAGAGGAATCATCATTTCACAGTAAAATCTTCTCATAGTAGGGTAAACAATCGATAAGGCGACTTTTTAAGGGAAACTTAAACAATGCCAATACAAGAAAATGGTTTAAGACCCATCACGTATAAATACAATATGTCAGAAGAAAATCCTTGGAGACTATTTCTAAACCCAATCCTGAAGCATGACGAAAGGAAAGGTAGGATTTTACATTATCTCTACAATTATGGATAGAATATAACCAATGGCATAAATAGGAAGAGATATTCAATAGTTCATGAAACCATAACATTTTATAATGAGTGTAAATGCTACAAATCGAGTCCAAGAACAAACAACATGCTCATTTGCAATCAATCCGAGATTTTTCGAAATATAACTGCAAATAATAATATGGATTTGATGGGTACAAGATAAGGTATCATACCTTACTCCAACACTTGTATTTCTTTCGAAAAATAAGAGTTACAATGTCTGCAACAGTTACAACCAATATTCGAACAACTCTGTCTTTCCAGAGCGCAAAAATAAAATGGAAAAATGAAAATGCTAAACGCAGTGAGGGTGACAAACTCAACAAAATGTCTGCATCCCATGCATTAAATGCATGGGAGGTGTCACATTCTCCAAAAATCAACTCATAATCTAGATCATACTTCCACTAACAACAACCACAAATCATAACTCAAATAATTTTTCCACATAAGCTAATATCACATGTCCCATATCCATGTCATCACAATAACTTGATGCTAATTGAAATGACAACCGAAATTTACCAACCCAAATATTTTCAATTAAACCACATTCATTACCATAAAATAATGCGACAAGTATAAACATATCAATATACATGATAGAATCAAGGTCGAAAAATGTGACAAGTGCAATGCAATATCACCATTGATTTATACCATATGCACTAGGTTCAAGAACTTCATACTCTTTAACTTCAACACGCTACCCTCATGTTATACAATCAATCAACTACCATATGGATGTGATATATTTGGATGGTTTCAAATTTTCATACATGTGATGAACTATATACCATGCATAAAATTTGCAAAAGGAATACTTTTTTCTTTTAAAATGCACCATATAATAAACCAAAGACCAGACTTATGACAACTATGTTGCTGAGACATATCAACTATCAATAAAAGAACCTTGAGTTTTTCCATAATTTTTTGTGACCTCCTCATATCATTTATGAACAGACTATAAACATGATAAGATATTTCTTGAATTTTTATTAGTAGAATCATTCATAATTAGATCAAAGAGGAAAACAATACCACTACAAACTATAGGTGAGATTGATCTCTATAATGCAAATGAAGTATAATCATGATATATGCTCATGGAATAAATTAGCATTCAAGCGATACTCAATAAAAGGGGATATGTGAAAGTAAATGACCTTGCTTTCTTCCTAGTGGCGCCCACCTATAATTAGATATTTATATATCATAGTTAAATAGATAAATTTTTGAATTGTGCTCTGCAATCATTTGCATGCTGGTGGCTAGTTGGAAAATTTATGAGTCAACGTCTCCTAGTTATTGGTGGATCACCCTCCTGCGTAAGTGTTTCTATGTGGATTTCCCACTAGGTTAAAGCATGGCCTTCTAAGTGCAATCTAGAAAAGAAAATATTTTTCCCTTCATCTATATGGTGAACACTAGAATAAAATTCTAGTTGTTGCAACCAATGATTTAGTTTTAATGCATTGTTCTCACATTGTTATGGCTTTATGTCCACTTTTTCCTCCATATTGAATAATATTGTGAAGGGTTAATGGCACTCAAACTTGGCTTCTCTTTCTTGGATTCTTTCCGTGACTCCTTTCCTAACTCTTCCCGATCTATGGATTTCCCCTCGAATCTGATATCTGAGTTGGATCCTGTTATCACCCTATAAGTTATAGGATCAATTGGTGACTGGGATATTTTTTGTCTCTAGTATTTTTTGTTGACAAATGATTTTTCATTCTGCAAATAATTTGAAAAAAGAAAAGAAAAAAGAAAAGAAAGAAAAAGAAAAAGAAAAGAAAAGAAAAAAGAAAAAAGAAAGAAAAGAAAAGAAAAGAAAAGAAAAAGAAGAGGGCATAAAAGAATTCAATATAAGCCCCATGCAATAATAATAATTTGGTCCATACCTTTCAAGCATGGCCAAGTTATTTTTAAATTGATATTGATAGGATAGTGAATGAGTTTGGCTAAACAGTTTAATCTTAGCCAAAGTGTCTAGGTTAGATTAGTGAATAAATCTGGCTAGACTGTCTAATCTTGGTCAGATAGCCCCAGGGTAGAATAAATTCTTAACCCAACAGTCTAATCTAGGTTAACTGTCATAGGAAACTAGGTTAGAATATAAGTTAGTTGCATTGTTGCTTCATTTCAATAAGAACCAATTTGATGATTAATGTTGCACCATGTTTCAGATGATTAAAAGATCGTTTGGTCAAGCCCCATGGTGGTGTGTACCTGAAAAACCTTGGAAAAACCCATAAAATGCATTTATCCTAAGTTTTTCCCCGGTGCATGTGTTTTCCGCAACCCACTTATGCTCCTTGCACATATCAATGGTCCTGATCGTGGTGCCCAGACCTATGGTGGACAGATCTTTCCGGACCCCCCCGACCGTTCTACCTTTAACGAAGGGGAGGGGGGGTCTAGATTCGCTTATAAGCCCCGTGTGCATCTCGACGGCCTAGGATCGAGCGTGCAGATCTACGATCAACATTGGATTCCGGACCACCCCATCCATTCTGCCTTTAATGGAGGGGGGGGGGGGTACGGAATGAGTGATAAAAAGCGTGCAAAGATCTGCGGCCAGGAAACAAGTGCTCAGATCAATGGCTCAAAATGTTTTTCGGACCCCCTCGACTGATCTTCTTTTAACTGAGGGGGGGGGGTCCGGAATGGAATCTTCCCTCTAGCGGGCCCCTCTTTATACGTGGCGTCAATTCAATGGTCTTGAGTTCCATCATCTCCTATTGTCTAACATACATTTGTCACCTTTGACGTCACTATACACCTTTCCCGAAATAGTCACATCCCATAACTGCTGTCAGTTCTTCCCCCCCATTCGTTTGTGGCAAGCCTCCTCATTATGACCTTTACCTCCAATCGATAGCCGCCACGTCACCTATCTATATTCCCTCAGTCACCATCACCTGCCATCTCACATCCCAAATGATCCATTGGCCATTTATTATTGGATAACCTATCCGTTATCCAATTGACCTGTCTCTCGTGCCCAACGGACAACCATTTACTCAAAACTACCCTCATTCTCC